>JANJGN010001250.1:0-168289 GCA_026770705.1 Isurus oxyrinchus | reverse complement strand
CAGTCTTTCCCAGTATTTCCTCTGATTGTCACCCTGATTCAGAACCCACTCTGTCCCAGTATTCCCCGTGATTGTCACACCGATACACAGCCCACTCTCTCACCGTATATCCCCTGATTGTCACCCTGATACAGAGCCCACTCTGTCCCAGTATTCTCCCTGATTGTGGTCCTGATACACAGCACACCCTGTCCCAGTATTTCACCTGATTGTCACCCTGATACACAGCCCAATCTGTCCCAGTATTCCCCCTGATTTTCACCCTTATACAGAGCCCACTCTGTCGCAGTATTCTCCCTGATTATGGTCCTGATACACAGCCCACTCTGTCCCAGTATTCACCCTGATTGTCACCCTGATACACAGCCCACTCTGTCCCAGTATTGCTGCTTTTTGTGACCATGATGCACAGCCCACTCTGTCCCAGTATTACCCCTGATTGTCACCCTGATTCACAGCCCTTCCTGTCCCATTATTCTCCCTGATTGTTACTCTGATACACAGCCCACTCTGTCCCAGTATTACCCATGATTGTCACTCCGATACACAGCCCACTCTGTCCCAGTATTACCCATGATTGTCACTCTGATACACAGCCCGCTCTGTCCCATTATTACCCCTAAATGTCACACTGGTTCACAGCCCATTATTACCCCTGATTGTCAACCTGATACACTGCCATCCCTGTCCCAGTATTTCCCGAGATTGTCACCCTGATACACAGCGCGCTCAGTCCCAGTATTACACTTGATTGTGACCCTGATACTTAGCCCACACTGGCCCAGTATTACCCCTGATTGTCAACCTGATTCACAGCCCTTTCTGTCCCAGTATTTCTCCGATTGTCACCCTGATACACAGCCCAATCTGTCCTAGTATTACCCCTGATTGTCACCAAGATACACAGCCCACTTTGTCCCAGTACTTCCCTTGATTGTCACCCAGATACACAGCCCACTATTTCCCAGTATTCCCCCGATTGTCACCCTGATAAACAGCCCAGTTTCTCCCAGAATTCCCCGATTGTCACCCTGATGCAGAACCCACTCTGTCCCAATATTCCCTCTGATTGTCACGCTGATACACAGCCCACTCTGTCCCAGTATTCCCCGTGATTGTCACCCTGATACACAGCCCACTCTCTCCCAGTTTTTCCCCTGACTGTCACCCTGATACACAGCCCATTCTGTCCCAGTATTCCCCCTGATTGTCACCCTGATACACAGCCCAATCTGGCTCAGTATTACCCATTATTGTCACACTGATACACAGCCCTGTCTGCCCCAGTATTCACCCTGTTTGTCACCCTGAGTCACAGCCCTCTCTGTCCCAGTATTCCCTGTGATTGTCACCCTTATACACAGCCCTCTCTGTCCCAGTATTTCCCCGATTGTCACACTGATACACAGCCCACTCTGTCCCAGTATTCTCCCTGATTGTGGTCCTGTTACACAGCCCTCCCTGTCCCAGTATTCCCCCTGATTGTCACCCTGATACACTGCCCACTGTGTCCCAGTGTTCCACGAGATTTTCACCCTGATACACAGCCAACTCTGTCCCAGTATTCCCCCTGATTGTCACCCTGATACACTGCCCACTGTGCCCCAGTATTTCCCCGATTGTCACCCTGATACACAGCCCACTCTGTCCCAGTATTCCCCCTGATTGTCACCCTGATACACTGCCCACTGTGTCCCAGTATTACCCCTGATTGTCACCCTGATACACTGCACACTCTGTCCCAGTGTTCCACGAGATTTTCACCCTGATACACAGCCAACTCTGTCCCAGTATAACCCCTGGTTGTCACCCTGATACACTGCCCACTGTGTCCCAGTATTACCCCTGATTGTCACCCTGATACACTGCACACTCTGTCCCAGTGTTCCACGAGATTTTCACCCTGATACACAGCCAACTCTGTCCCAGTATAACCCCTGGTTGTCACCCTGATACACAGCCCTTTCTGTCCCAGCATTAACCCTGGTTGTCACCCTGATACACAGCTCACTCTGTCCCAGTATTCCCCCTGACTGTCACCCTGATACACAGCCCACTCTGTCCCAGTATTCCCCCTGATTGTCGCCATGATACACAGCCCAATCTGTCCCAGTATTATCCGTGATTGTCACCCTGATACACAGCCGACATTGTCCCAGTATAAACACTGATTGTCAACCTGATACACAGCCCTCCCTGTCCCTGTATTACCCCTGATTGTCACCCTGATACACAGCCATCCCTGTCCCAGTATTACCCTTGATTGTCAACCTGATTCACAGCCCTTTCTGTCCCAGTATACCCCGTGATTTTCACCCTGATACACAGCCCACTCTGGCCCTGTATTCCCCGTGATTGTCACCCTGATACACAGCCCTCTCTGTCCCAGTATTACCCCTGATTGTCACCCTGATACACAGCCCTCCCTGTCCCAGTATTACCCCTGATTGTCAACCTGATCCACAGCCCACTCTGTCCCAGTATTCCACTTATTGTCACCCTGATACACAGCCCTCTCTGTCCCAGTATTACCCCTGATTGTCACCCTGATACACAGCCCTCACTGATCCAGTATTTCCCCTGATTGTCAACCTGATCCACAGCCCACTCTGTCCCAGTATTACCCCTGATTGTCACCCTGATACACAGCCCTCCCTGTCCCAGTATTGCTCCTGATTGTCACCCTGATACACAGTCCACTCTGTCCCAGTATTCCCACTGATTGTCACCCTGGTACACAGCCCACTCTGTCCCAGTATTCCCCCTGATTGTCACCCTGATACACGGCCCACTGTGTTCCAGTATTCCCAATGATTGTCACCCTGATATTCAGCCCGCTCTGTGCCAGTATTTCCCTTGATTGTCTCCCTGATACACAGCCCTTTCTGTCCCATTACTGCCCCTGATTGTCAGCCTGTTACACAGCCCACTCTGTCCCATTATTACCGCTGATTGACACCCTGATAAAGAGCCAACTCTGTCCCAGTATTACCCCTGTTTGTCAACCTGGTACACAGCGCTTTCTGTCCCAGTATTACCCCTGATTGTCACCCTGATGTACAGCCAACTCTGTCCCAGTATTCCCCCTGATTGTCACCCTGATACACAGCCCAGTCTGTCCCAGTATTCCCCCTGATTGTCACCCTGATACACAGCCCACTTTGTCCCATTAGTCTCCCTGATTGTCACCCTGATACACAGCCCACTTTGTCCCATTATTCTCCCTGAGTGTCACCCTGATATACGGCCCACCCTGTGCCTGTTTTCTCACTGATTGTCACCCTGATACCCAGCCCACTCTGTTCCAGTATTGCCTCTTATTGTGATGCTTATACTCAGCCCACTCTGTCCCTGTATTCTTGCTGATTGTCACCCTGATAGCCAGCCCACTCTGTCCCAGTATTACCCCTGATTGTCACCCTGACACACAGCCCTCTCTGTCCCAGTATAAGCCCTGAAGGTCACCCTGATACACAGCCCTCTCTGTCCCAGTATTACCCCTGATTGTCACCCTGACACACAGCCCTTTCTGTCCCAGTATAAGCCCTGAATGTCACCCTGCTACACAGCACTTTCTGTCCCAGTATTACCCCTGATTGTCACCCTGATACACAGCACACTCTTTCCCAAGATTCCACCTGATTGTTACCCTCATATACAGCTCACTCTGTCCAAGCATTCTCCGTGATTGTGATCCTGATACACAGCCCACACTGTCCCAATATTCTCCCTGAGTGTCAACCTGATGATAGCCAATATGTGCCAATATTCCCCCTGATTGTCACCCTGGTACACAGCCCACTTTGTCCCAGTATTCCCCCTGATTGTCACTCTGATACACAGCTCACTCTGTCGCGGTATTTCCCCTGATTGTCACCCTGATACACAGCACATTCGCTCCCATTATTCCCCCTGATTGTTACCTTGATACACAGCTCACTCGCTACCACTATTCCCACTGATTGTTACCTTTTTACACAGCCCTCTCTTTCCCCATATACCCACTGATTGTCACCCTGATACACAGCCCACTCTGTCCCAGTATTATCCCTGATTGTCACCCTGATACACAGCCCACTCTGTCCCAGTATTCCCCCTGATTGTCACCCTGATACACAGCCCATTCTGTCCCAGTATTACCCATGTTTGTCACGTGATACACAGCCCACTCTGTCCCAGTATTACCCCTGATTGTCACCCTGATACACAGCCCCGTCTGTCCCAGTGTTCCCACTGACTGTCACCCTGATACACAGCCCTCTCTGTCCCAGTATTCTCCCTGACTGTCACCCTGATACACAGCCCTCTCTGTCCCAGTATTCTCCCTGACTGTCACCCTGATACACAGCCCACTCTGTCCCAGTATTCCCACTGACTGTCACCCTGATACACAGCCCACTCTGTCCCAGTATTCCCCCTGATTGTCACCCTGATACAGCCCAGTCTGTCCCAGTGTTCCCACTGACTGTCACCATGATACACAGCCCTCTCTCTCCCAGTATTACCCCCAATTGTCACCCTGATACACAACCCACTCTGTCCCAGTATTCCCCCCGATTGTTACCTTGATACACAGCCCACTCTGTCCCAGTATTCCCACTGATTGTCACCCTGATGCACAGACGACTCTTTCCCAGTATTACCCCCAATTGTCACCCCGATACAAACCCCAATCTGTTTTTTGTATTCTCCCTGATTGTCACCCTGATACACAGCCCTTTCCATCCCAGTATTACCCGTGATTGTCACCCTGATACACAACCCAATCGGTCCCAGTATTAACCCTGATTGTCACCCAGATACACAGCCAATTCTGTCCCAGTATTCCCCCTGATTGTCAATCTGATACACAGCCACTCTGTCCCAGTATTCCCCCTGATTGTCACCCTGACACACAGCCCACTCTGTCCCAGTATTCCCCCTGATTGTCACCCTGACACACAGCCCACTCTGTCCCAGTATTCCCCCTGATTGTCACCCTGATACACAGCCCACTGTGTCCCTGTATTACCCCTGATTGTCACCCTGATACACTGCACACTCTGTCCCAGTGTTCCACGAGATTGTCACCCTGATACACAGCCAACTCTATCCCAGTATTCCCCCTGATTGTCACCCTGATACACAGCCCACTCTGTGCCAGTATTCCCCCTAATTGTCGCCATGATACACAGCCCAATCTGTCCCAGTATTATCCGTGATTGTCACCCTGATACACAGCCGACATTGTCCCAGTATAAACCCTGATTGTCACCCTGATACACAGCCCTCCCTGTCCCAGTATTCCCCCTGATTGTCACCCTGATACACAGCCATCCCTGTCCGTATTACCCTTGATTGTCTCCCTGATACACAGCCCCCTCTGTCCCAGTATTCCACCTGATTGTCACCCTGATACCCCGCCCACTCTGGCTCAGTATTAACCCTGATTGTCAACCTGATTCACAGCCCTTTCTGTCCCAGTATTCCCCGTGATTTTCACCCTGATACACAGCCCACTCTGGCCCTGTATTGCCCGTGATTGTCACCCTGATACACAGCCCACTCTGGCCCTGTATTGCCCGTGATTGTCAGCCTGATACACAGCCCTCCCTGTCCCAGTATTACCCCTGAATGGCACCCTGATACTCAGCATTCCCTGGCCCAGTATTACCCCTGATTGTCACCCTGATACACAGCCCACTCTGTCCCAGTATTCTCCCTGATTGTCACCCTGATACACAGCCCACTCTGTCCCAGTATTCCCCCTGATTGTCACCCTGATACACAGCCCGCTCTGTCCCAGTATTCCCGCTGATTGTCACCCAGATACAGAGCCCACTCTGTCCCAGTATTCCCCTGATTGTCACCCTGATACACAGCCCTCCCTGTCCAGGTATTTCCCCTGATTGTCAGCCTGATACACAGCCCTCCCTGTCCCAGTATTCCCCATGATTGACACACTGATACAGAACCGACTCTGTCCAAGTATTTCCACTGATTGTCACCCTGATACACAGCCCACTGTGTCCCATTATTCCCCCTGATTGTTACCTTGATACACAGCCCTTTCTTTCCCCGTATACCCACTGATTGTCACCCCGATACAAACCCCGATCTGTCCCTGTATTCTCACTGATTGTCATCCTGATACACGGCCAACTCTGTTCCAATATTTCCACTGAATGTCACCCTGATACATAGCCCACTCTGTCCCAGTATTACCCCTGGTTGTCACCCTGATACACAGCCCACTCTGTCCCAGTATTCCCCCTGATTGTCACCCTGATACACAGTCCACTCTGTCCCAGTATTCCCACTGATTGTCACCCTGATACACAGCCAACTCTGTCCCAGTATTCCACTGATTGTCACCCTGATACACAGCCCTTTCTGTCCCAGTATTCCCCCTGATTGTCACCCTGATACACAGCCCTCCCTGTCCCAGTATAACCCCTGTTTGTCACCCTGATCCACAGCCCACTCTATCCCAGTATTCCCCCTGATTGTCACCCTGATACACAGCCCACTCTGTCCCATTATTACCGCTGATTGACACCCTGATAAAGAGCCAACTCTGTCCCAGTATTACCCCTGATTCTCACCCTGATACACAGCCCACTATGTCCCAGTATTACCCCTGTTTGTCACCCTGATACACAGCCCAATCTGTCCCAGTATTCCCCGTGATTGTCACCCTGATACACAGCCCAATCTGTCCCAGTATTCCCCCTGATTGTCACCCTGATACACAGCCCACTGTATCCCAGCATTCCCCCTGACTGTGTTGCTGATACACACCCCATTCTGTCGCAGTATTGCCCCTGATTGTTGCGCTGATACACAGCCCACTCTGTCCCAGTATTACCCCTGGTTGTCACCCTGATACACAGCCCTATCTGTCCCAGTATAAGCCCTGAATGTCACCCTGCTACACAGCCCTTTCTGTCCCAGTATTACCCCTGATTTTCACCCTGATACACAGCCCACTCTGTCCCAGTGTTACCCCTGATTGTCACTCTGATACACAGCCCACTTTGTCCCAGTATTACCCCTGGTTGTCACCCTGATACACAGCCCTATCTGTCCCAGTATAAGCCCTGAATGTCACCCTGCTACACAGCCCTTTCTGTCCCAGTATTACCCCTGATTTTCACCCTGATACACAGCCCACTCTGTCCCAGTATTACCCCTGATTGTCACTCTGATACACAGCCCACTCTGTCGCGGTATTCCCCCTGACTGTCACTCTGATACACAGCCCTCTCTGTCCCAGTATTCTCCCTGATTTTCAAACTGATACTAGCCAATAGGTGCCAGTATTCTCCATGATTGTTATCCTGTTACACAGCCCACTGTGACCCAGTATTAGCCCTGATTGTCACCCTGATACACAGCACATTCGGTCCCATTATTCCCCCTGATTGTTACCTTGATACACAGCTCACTCGCTCCCACTATTCCCACTGATTGTTACCTTTTTACACAGCCCTCTCTTTCCCCATATACCCACTGATTGTCACCCTGATACACAGCCCACTCTGTCCCAGTATTACCCCTGATTGTCACCCTGATCACCAGCCCTCCCTGTCCCAGTATTACCCCTGATTGTCACCCTGATACACAGCCCTCCCTGTCCCAGTATTACCCCTGATTGTCAACCTGATCCACAGCCCTATCAGTCCCAGTATTACCCGTGATTGTAACCCTGATACATAGCCCTATCTGTCCCATTATTACCCCTGATTGTCACCCTGATACACAGCCCTCTCTGTCCCAGTATTTCCCTTGATTGTCACCCTGATACACAGCCCACTCTGTCCCAGTATTACCCCTGATTGTCAACCTGATACAAAGCCCACTCTGTCCCAGTATTACCCCTGATTGTCACCCTGATACACAGCCCTCCCTGTCCCAGTATTACCCCTGATTGTCAACCTGATCCACAGCCCAGTCTGTCCCAGTATTCTCCCTGATTGTCACCCTGATACACAGCCCACTCTGTCCCAGTATTCGCCCTGGTTGTCACCCTGATACACAGCCCACTGTGTCCCAGTATTCCCTCTGATTGTTACCTTTATACGTAGCCCTCTCTTTCCCAATATACCCACTGAATTTCACCCCGATACAAACCCGAATCTGTCCCAGTATTCTCACTGATTGTCATCTTGGTACACAGCCCACTGTGTCCCAGTATTTCCCGTGATTGTCTCCTCATACACAGCCCACTCTGTCCCAGTATTCCCCCTGATTGTCACCCTGATACACAGCCCACTCTGTCCCAGTATTCCCCCTGATTGTCACCCTGATACACAGCCCACTCTGTCCCAGTATTCCCCCTGATTGTCACCCTGATACACAGCCCACTCTGTCCCAGTATTCTCCCTGATTGTCACCCTGATACACAGCCGTCTCTGTCTCAGTATATCCCCTGATTGTCACCCTGATACACAGCACAATCTGTCCCAGTATTCTCCCTGATTGTCACCCTGATACACAGCCCACTTTGTCCCATTATTCTCCCTGAGTGTCACCCTGATATACAGCCCACCCTGTGCCAGTTTTCTCACTGATTGTCACCCTGATACCCAGCCCACTCTGTTCCAGTATTGCCCCTTATTGTGATGCTTATACTCAGCCCACTCTGTCCCTGTATTCTTGCTGATTGTCACCCTGATAGCCAGCCCACTCTGTCCCTGTATTTCCCCTATTGTCATCCTGATACACAGCCCACTGTGTCCCAGTATTACCCCTGGTTGTCACCCTGATACACAGCCCTATCTGTCCCAGTATAAGCCCTGAATGTCACCCTGCTACACAGCCCATTCTGTCCCAGTATTACCCCTAATTGTCACCCTCATACAAAGCCCACTGTGTCCCAGTATTCCCCCCGATTGTCACGCTGATACACAGCCCACTCTGTCCCAGTATTCCCCCTGACTGTCACGTGATACACAGCCCATTCTGTCCCAGTATTCCCCGTGATTGTCACCCTGATACACAGCCCACTCTGTCCCTGTATTCCCACTGACTGTCACCCTGATACACAGCCCACTCTGTCCCAGTATTCCCCCTGATTGTCACCCTGATACACAGCCCTCTCTGTCCCAGTATTCTCCCTGACTGTCACCCTGATACACAGCCCTCTCTGTCCCAGTATTCTCCCTGACTGTCACCCTGATACACAGCCCACTCTGTCCCAGTATTCCCACTGACTGTCACCCTGATACACAGCCCTCTCTGTCCCTGTATTCTCCCTGACTGTCACCCTGATACACAGCCCTCTCTGTCCCAGTATTCCCCGTAATTGTCACCCTGATACACAGCCCTCTCTGTCCCAGTATTCTCCCTGATTGTCACCCTGATACACCGCCCACTCTGTCCCAGTATTCCCACTGACTGTCACCCTGATACACAGCCCTCTCTGTCCCTGTATTCTCCCTGATTGTCACCCTGATACACAGCCCAGTCTGTCACAGTATTCTCCCTGATTGTCACCCTGATACACAGCCCAGTCTGTCACAGTATTCTCCCTGATTGTCACCCTGATACACAGCCCAGTCTGTCCCAGTATTACCCCCAATTGTCACCCTGATACACAGCCCACTCTGTCCCAGTATTACCCCCAATTGTCACCCTGATACACAACCCACTATGTCCCAGTATTCCCCCCGATTGTTACCTTGATACACAGCCCACTCTGTCCCAGTATTCCCACTGATTGTCACCCTGATGCACAGACGACTCTTTCCCAGTATTACCCCCAATTGTCACCCCGATACAAACCCCAATCTGTTTTTTGTATTCTCCCTGATTGTCACCCTGATACACAGCCCTTTCCATCCCAGTATTACCCGTGATTGTCACCCTGATACACAACCCAATTGGTCCCAGTATTAACCCTGATTGTCACCCAGATACACAGCCAATTCTGTCCCAGTATTCCCCCTGATTGTCAATCTGATACACAGCCACTCTGTCCCAGTATTCCCCCTGATTGTGGTCCTGATATACAGCACACTCTGTCCCAGTGTTCCACGAGATTGTCACCCTGATACACAGCCAACTCTGTCCCAGTATAACCCCTGGTTGTCACCCCCGATACACAGCCCACTCTGTCCTAGTATTCCCCCTGATTGTCACCCTGATACACAGCCCACTCTGTGCCAGTATTCCCCCTGATTGTCGCCCTGATACACAGCCCACTCTGTGCCAGTATTCCCCCTGATTGTCGCCATGATACACAGCCCACTCTGTGCCAGTATTATCCGTGATTGTCACGCTGATACACAGCCCACTCTGTGCCAGTATTCCCCCTGATTGTCGCCATGATACACAGCCCAATCTGTCCCAGTATTATCCGTGATTGTCACCCTGATACACAGCCGACATTGTCCCAGTATAAACCCTGATTGTCACCCTGATACACAGCCCTCCCTGTCCCAGTATTCCCCCTGATTGTCACCATGATACACAGCCCTCCCTGTCCCAGTATTCCCCCTGATTGTCACCCTGATACACAGCCATCCCTGTCCGTATTACCCTTGATTGTCTCCCTGATACACAGCCCACTCTGTCCCAGTATTCCACATGATTGTCACCCTGATACCCCGCCCACTCTGGCTCAGTATGAACCCTGATTGTCAACCTGATTCACAGCCCTTTCTGTCCCAGTATTCCCCGTGATTTTCACCCTGATACACAGCCCACTCTGGCCCTGTATTGCCCGTGTTTGTCACCCTGATACACAGCCCACTCTGGCCCTGTATTGCTCGTGATTGTCAGCGTGATACACAGCCCTCTCTGAGCCAGTATTACCCCTGATTGTCACCCTGATACACAGCCCTCCCTGTCCCAGTATTACCCCTGATTGTCACCCTGATCCTGAGCCCAGTCTGTCCCAGTATTACCCCTGATTGTCACCCTGATACACAGCCCACTCTGTCCCACTATTACCCCTGATTGTCACCCTGATACACAGCCCACTCTGTCCCAGTATTCTCCCTGATTGTCACCCTGATACACAGCCCACTCTGTCCCAGTATTCCCCCTGATTGTCACCCTGATACACAGCCCTCCCTGTCCCAGTATTCCCCCTGATTGTCACCCTGATACACAGCCCTCCCTGTCCCAGTATTCCCCATGATTGACACACTGACACAGAACCGACTCTGTCCAAGTATTTCCACTGATTGTCACCGTAATACACAGCCCACTGTGTCCCTGTATTCCCCCTGATTGTTACCTTGATACACAGCCCTTTCTTTCCCCGTATACCCACTGATTGCCACCCCGATACAAACCCCGATCTGTCCCTGTATTCCCCCTGGTTGTCATCCTGATACACAGCACACCCTGTCCCAGTATTCCGCCTGATTGTCACCCTGATACACAGCCCACTCTGTCCCAGTATTACCCCTGATTGTGACCCTGATACATAGCCCACTCTGTCCCAGTATTCCCCCTGATTGTCACCCCGATACACAGCCCACTCTGTCCCAGTATTCCCCCTGATTGTCACCCTGATACACAGCCCACTCTGACTCAGTATTACCCCTGATTGTCAACCTGATACACAGCCCACTCTGTCCCAGTATTCCCCCTGATTGTCACCCTGATACACAGCCCACTCTGTCCCAGTATTCCCCCTGATTGTTACCCTGATACACAGCCCTCTCTGTCCCAGTATTACTCCTGATTGTCACCCTGATACACAGCCCACTCTGTCCCAGTATTCCCCCTGATTGTCACCCTGATACACAGCCCTCCCTGTCCCAGTATTGCTCCTGATTGTCACCCTGATACACAGCCCTATCTGTCCCAGTATAACCCCTGATTGTCACCCTGATACACAGCCCTATCTGAACCATTATTACCCCTGATTGTCACCCTGATACACAGCCCACTCTGTCCCAGTATTCCTCCTGATTGTCACCCTGATACACGGCCCTCTCAGTCCCCGTATTCCCACTGATTGTCACCCTGATACACAGCCTACATCGTCCCAGTATAGCCCCTGGTTGTCACCCTGATACACAGCCCTATCTGTCCCAGTATAACCCCTGATTGTCACCCTGATACACAGCCCTATCTGACCCATTATTACCCCTGATTGTCACCGTGATACACAGCCCACTCTGTCCCAGTATTCCCCATGATTGTCACCCTGATACACAGCCCAATCTGTCCCAGTATTCTTCCTGATTGTCACCCTGATACATAGCCCACTCGGTCCCAGTATTTCCGCTGATTTTCACCCTGATACACAGCCCACTCTGGCCCAGTATTCCACCTCATTGTCAACCTGATACACAGCCCACTCTGTCCCAGTATAACCCCTGATTGTCAGATTAATACGCAACCCTTTCTGTCCCAGTATTCGCAGTAATTGTCACCCTGATATAGAGCGCACTCTGCCCCAGTATTCCCCCTGGTTGTCACCCTGATACACAGCCCACGCTGTCCCAGTATTACCGCTGATTGTCACCGTGATACACTGCCCACTCTGTCCCAATATAACCGTTGATGGTCACCCTGATACAAAGCCCTCCCTGTCCCATTATTATCCCTGATTGTCACACTGATACACAGCCCAGTCTGTCCCAGTATTCTCCCTGATTGTCACCCTGATACACAACACACTCTGTCCCAGTATTCTCCCTGATTTTCACCCTGATACACAGCCCACTCTGTCCCAGTATTCCACCTGATTGTCACCCTGATACAGAGCCCACTCTGTCCCAGTATTCTCCCTGACTGTCACCCTGATACACAGCCCACTCTGTCCCAGTAATCCCCCTGTTTGTCACCCTGATACACAGCCCTATCTGTCCAAGTAGAACCATGGAATGTCACTCTGATACATAGCCCTCTCTGTCCTAGTATTTCCCCTGATTGTGACCCTGATACACAGCCCGCCCTGTCCCAGTATTCCCCGTGATTGACTCCCTGATACACAGCCCTCTCAGTCCTCGTATACCCACTGATTGTCACCCTGATACAGAGCCCAAATCGTCCCAATGTAACCCCTGATTGTCACCCTGATACACAGCCCACTCTGTCCCACCATTCCCCGTGATTTTCACCCTGACACACAGCCAAATCTGGCCCTGTATACTCCGTGATTGTCACCCTGATACACAGCCCTACCTGTCCCTGTATTACCTCTGATTGTCACCCTGATACACAGCCCACCCTGTCCCAGTATTATCCCTGATTGTCACCCTGATACATAGCCCAGTCTGTCCCAGTATTCTCTGATTGTCACCCTGATACACAGCCCAGTCAGTCCCAGTATTCACCCTGATTGTCACCCTGATACACAGCTTGCTCTGTCCCAGTATTTCCCCTGATTGTCACGCTGATACACAGCCATCCCTGTCCCAGTATTCCCCATGATTGACACACTGATACACAGCCCAGTCTGTTCCAGTATTCCCCCTGATTGTCACCCTGATACACAGCCCTATCTGTCCAAGTAGAACCCTGGAATGTCACTCTGATACATAGCCCTCTCTGTCCTAGTATTTCCCCTGATTGTGACCCTGATACACAGCCCGCCTTGTCCCAGTATTCCCCGTGATTGACTCCCTTATACACAGCCCTCTCAGTCCTCGTATTCCCACTGATTGTCACCCTGATACACAGCCCAAATCGTCACAAATGTAACCCCTGATTGTCACCTTGATACACAGCCCATTCTGTCCCACCATTCCCCGTGATTTTCACCCTGAAACACCGCCAAATCTGTCCAAGTATTCCCCGTGATTGACTCCCTGATACACAGCCCACTCAGTCCCCGTTATCCCACTGATTGTCACCCTGATACACAGCCCACATCGTCCCACCATTCGCCATGATTTTCACCCTCACACACAGGCAAATCTGGCCCTGTATACCCCGTGATTGTCACCCTGATACACAGCCCTACCTGTCCCTGTATTACCCCTGACTGTCACCCTGATACACAGCACACTCTGTCCCAGTATTATCCCTGATTGTCACCCTGATACACAGCCCACTCTGTCCCAGTATTGTCCCTCATTGTGACCCTGATACACTTCCAAATCTGTCCCAGTATTACCCCTGATTGTCACCCTGATACACAGCCCACTCTGTCCCAGTATTCCTCCTGATTGTCACCGTGATACACAGCCCACTGTGTCCCAATATAACCCTTGATGGTCACCCTGATACACAGCCCACCCTGTCCCAGTATTATCCCTGTTTGTCACCCTGATACACAGCACACTCTGTCCCAGTATTCATCTTGACTGTCACCCTGATACACAGCTTGCTCTGTCCCAGTAGTTCCCCTGATTGTCACGCTGATGCACAGCCCACTCTGTCCCAGTATTCTCCCTGATTGTCACCCTGATACACAGCCCACTCTGTCCCAGTATTGCCCCTCATTGTCACCCTGATACACAGCCAACTCTGTCCCAGTATTACCCCTGGTTGTCACCCTGATACACAGCCTACATCGTCCCAGTATTGCCCCTGGTTGTCACACTGATACACAGCTCTATCTGTCCCAGTATAACCCCTGATTGTCACCCTGATACACAGCCAACTCTGTCCCAGTATTACCCCTGATTGTCACCCTAATACACAGCCCACTCTGTCCCAGTATTCCTCCTGATTGTCACCCTGATACACAGCCTACATCGTCCCAGCATTGCCCCTGGTTGTCACCCTGATACACAGCTCTATCTGTCCCAGTATAACCCCTGATTGTCACCCTGATACACAGCCCTATCTGACCCATTATTACCCCTGATTGTCACCCTGATACACAGCCCACTCTGTCCCAGTGTTTCCCCTGATTGTCACCCTGATACACAGCCCACTCTGTCCCAGTATTCTTCCTGATGGTCACCCTGATACATAGCCCACTCTGTCCCAGTATTTCCGCTGATTTTCATCCTGATACACAGCCCACTCTGGCCCAGTAGTCCACCTCATTGTCAACCTGATACACAGCCCACTCTGTCCCAGTATAACCCCTGATTGTCAGATTAATACGCAACCCTTTCTGTCCCAGTATTCGCCGTAATTGTCACCCTGATATAGAGCGCACTCTGTCCCAATATTCCCCCTGACTGTAACCCTGATACACAGCCCACGCTGTCCCAGTATTACCGCTGATTGTCACCCTGATACACAGCCCAATCTGGCCCTGTATTACCGCTGATTGTCACCGTGATACACAGCCCACTCTGTCCCAATATAACCCTTGATGGTCACCCTGATACACAGCCCACGCTGTCCCAGTATTCCCCCTGATTGTATCCCTGATACACAGGCCAATCTGTCCCAGTATTGTCCCTGATTGTCACCCAGATACACAGCCCTCTCTGTCCCAGTATTCTCCCTGATTGTCACCCTGATACACAGCCCACTCTGTCGCGGTATTTCCCCTGATTGTCACCCTGATACACAGCCCACTCTGTCCCAGTATTCCCCCTGATTGTCACCCTGATACACAGCCCTTTCTGTCCCAGTATTCCCCCTGATTATCAACCTGATACACAGCCCACTGTGTCCCAGTATGACCCCTCATTGTCACCCTGATACACAGCCCTCTCAGTCCCCCTATTCCCACTGATTGTCACCCTGATACACAGCCCGCTCTGTCCCAGTATAACCCCTGATTGTCACTCTGATACACAGCCCTCTCTGTCCCAGTATTCCCCCTGAATATCACCCTGATACACAGCCGTTTCCATCGCAGTATTACCCCCGATTGTGTCCCTGATACACAGCCCACTCTGTCCCAGTACTCCCATGATTGACACCCTGATACACTCCCACTCTGGCCCATTATTCCCACTGATTTTCACCCTTTTACACAGCCCACTCTGTCCCAGTATTCCACCTGATTGTCACCCTAATGCACAGCCCATTCTGTCCCAGTATTCTCCCTGATTGTCATCCTGATACACAGCCCAGTCTGTCCCAGTATTCTCCCTGATTGTCACCCTGATACACAGCCCTATCTGTCCAAGTAGAACCCTGGAATGTCACTCTGATACACAGCCCGCCCTGTCCCAGTATTCCCCGTGATTGACTCCCTGATACACAGCCCTCTCAGTCCCCGTATTCCCACTGATTGTCACCCTGATACACAGCCTACATCGTCCCACTGTAACCCCTGATTGTCACCCTGATACACAGCCAAATCTGTCCCACCATTTCCCATGATTTTCGCCCTGACACACAGCCAAATCTGGCCCTGTATACCCCGTGATTGTCACCCTGATACACAGCCCTACCTGTCCCTGTATTACCCCTGATTGTCACCCTGATACACAGCCCCTCTGTCCCAGTATTATCCCTGATTGTCACCCTGATACACAGCCCAGTCTGTCCCAATATTCTCCCTGATTGTCACCCTGATACACAGCCCAGTCTGTCCCAGTATTCTCCCTGACTGTCACCCTGATACACAGCCCACTCTGTCCCAGTATTCCCACTGACTGTCACCCTGATACACAGCCCTCTCTGTCCCAGTATTCCCCGTGATTGTCACCCTGATACACAGCCCTCTCTGTCCCAGTATTCTCCCTGACTGTCACCATGATACACAGCCCACTCTGTCCCAGTATTCCCACTGACTGTAACCCTGATACACAGCCCTCTCTGTCCCTGTATTCTCCCTGATTGTCACCCTGATACACAGCCCAGTCTGTCACAGTATTCTCCCTGATTGTCACCCTGATACACAGCCCAGTCTGTCACAGTATTCTCCCTGATTGTCACCCTGATACACAGCCCAGTCTGTCCCAGTATTACCCCCAATTGTCACTCTGATACACAGCCCACTCTGTCCCAGTATTACCCCCAATTGTCACCCTGATACACAACCCACTCTGTCCCAGTATTCCCCCCGATTGTTACCTTGATACACAGCCCACTCTGTCCCAGTATTCCCACTGATTGTCACCCTGATGCACAGACGACTCTTTCCCAGTATTACCCCCAATTGTCACCCCGATACAAACCCCAATCTGTTTTTTGTATTCTCCCTGATTGTCACCCTGATACACAGCCCTTTCCATCCCAGTATTACCCGTGATTGTCACCCTGATACACAACCCAATCGGTCCCAGTATTAACCCTGGTTGTCACCCTGATACACAGCCAATTCTGTCCCAGTATTCCCCCTGATTGTCAATCTGATACACAGCCACTCTGTCCCAGTATTCCCCCTGATTGTGGTCCTGATATACAGCACACTCTGTCCCAGTGTTCCACGAGATTGTCACCCTGATACACAGCCAACTCTGTCCCAGTATAACCCCTGGATGTCACCCTGATACACAGCCCACTCTGTCCCAGTATTCCCCCTGATTGTCACGCTGATACACAGCCCACTCTGTCCCAGTATTCCCCCTGATTGTCGCCATGATACACAGCCCAATCTGTCCCAGTATTATCCGTGATTGTCACGCTGATACACAGCCCACTCTGTGCCAGTATTCCCCCTGATTGTCGCCATGATACACAGCCCAATCTGTCCCAGTATTATCCGTGATTGTCACCCTGATACACAGCCGACATTGTCCCAGTATAAACCCTGATTGTCACCCTGATACACAGCCCTCCCTGTCCCAGTATTCCCCCGATTGTCACCATGATACACAGCCCTCCCTGTCCCAGTATTCCCCCTGATTGTCACCCTGATACACAGCCATCCCTGTCCGTATTACCCTTGATTGTCTCCCTGATACACAGCCCACTCTGTCCCAGTATTCCACCTGATTGTCACCCTGATACCCCGCCCACTCTGGCTCAGTATGAACCCTGATTGTCAACCTGATTCACAGCCCTTTCTGTCCCAGTATTCCCCGTGATTTTCACCCTGATACACAGCCCAATCTGGCCCTGTATTGCCCGTGATTGTCACCCTGATACACAGCCCACTCTGGCCCTGTATTGCTCGTGATTGTCAGCCTGATACACAGCCCTCCCTGTCCCAGTATTACCCCTGAATGGCACCCTGATACTCAGCATTCCCTGTCCCAGTATTACCCCTGATTGTCACCCTGATACACAGCCCACTCTGTCCCAGTATTCTCCCTGATTGTCACCCTGATACACAGCCCACTCTGTCCCAGTATTACCCCTGATTGTCACCCTGATACACAGCCCGCTCTGTCCCAGTATTCCCGCTGATTGTCACCCAGATACAGAGCCCACTCTGTCCCAGTATTCCCCCTGATTGTCACCCTGAAACACAGCCCTCCCTGTCCAGGTATTTCCCCTGATTGTCACCCTGATACACAGCCCTCTCTGTCCCAGTATTCCCCCTGATTGTCACCCTGATACACAGCCCTCCCTGTCCCAGTATTCCCCATGATTGACACACTGATACAGAACCGACTCTGTCCAAGTATTTCCACTGATTGTCACCGTAATACACAGCCCACTGTCTCCCATTATTCCCCCTGATTGTTACCTTGATACACAGCCCTTTCTTTCCCCGTATACCCACTGATTGTCACCCCGATACAAACCCCGATCTGTCCCTGTATTCCCCCTGGTTGTCATCCTGATACACGGCCAACTCTGTGCCAATATTTCCACTGAATGTCACCCTGATACCCAGGCAACTCTGTCCTAGTATTCCCCCGATTGTCACCCAGATACACAGCCCAGTCTGTCCCAGTATAACCCCTGGTTGTCACCCTGATACACAGCCCACTCTGTGCCAGTATTCCCCCTGATTGTCGCCATGATACACAGCCCAATCTGTCCCAGTATTATCCGTGATTGTCACCCTGATACACAGCCGACATTGTCCCAGTATAAACCCTGATTGTCACCCTGATACACAGCCCTCCCTGTCCCAGTATTCCCCCGATTGTCACCATGATACACAGCCCTCCCTGTCCCAGTATTCCCCCTGATTGTCACCCTGATACACAGCCCACTCTGTCCCAGTATTCCACCTGATTGACACCCTGATACCCCGCCCACTCTGGCTCAGTATGAACCCTGATTGTCAACCTGATTCACAGCCCTTTCTGTCCCAGTATTCCCCGTGATTTTCACCCTGATACACAGCCCACTCTGGCCCTGTATTGCCCGTGATTGTCACCTTGATACACAGCCCTCTCTTTCCCCATATACCCACTGATTGTCACCCTGATACAAACCCCGATCTGTCCCTGTATTCCCCCTGGTTGTCATCCTGATACACGGCCAACTCTGTGCCAATATTTCCACTGAATGTCACCCTGATACCCAGGCAACTCTGTCCTAGTATTCCCCCGATTGTCACCCTGATACACAGCCCAATCGGTCCCAGTATTAACCCTGATTGTCACCCTGATACACAGCCCTCTCTGTCCCAGTATTCCCCCTGATTGTCACCCTGATACACAGCCCACTCTGTCCCTGTATTCCACTGATTGTCACCCTGATACACAGCCCTCTCTGTCCCAATATTCCCCCTGATTGTCACCCTGATACATAGCCCACTCTGTCCCTGTATTCCCCCTGATTGTCACCCTGATACACAGCCCAATCGGTCCCAGTATTAACCCTGATTGTCACCCTGATACACAGCCCTCTCTGTCCCAGTATTCCACTGATTGTCACCCTGATACATAGCCCACTCTGTCCCTGTATTCCCCCTGATTGTCACCCTGATACATAGCCCACTCTGTCCCAGTATTACCCCTGGTTGTCACCCTGATACACAGCCCACTCTGTCCCAGTATTCCCCCTGATTGTCACCCTGATACACAGCCCACTCTGACTCAGTATTACCCCTGATTGTCAACCTGATACACAGCCCACTCTGTCCCAGTATTCTCCCTGATTGTCACCCTGATACACAGCCCACTCTGTCCCAGTATTACTCCTGATTGTCACCCTTATACACAGCCCACTCTGTCCCAGTATTCCCCCTGATTGTCACCCTGATACACTGCCCACTCTGACTCAGTATTACCCCTGATTGTCAACCTGATACACAGCCCAATCTGTCCCAGTATTCTCCCTGATTGTCACCCTGATACACAGCCCACTCTGTCCCAGTATTCCCCCTGATTGTCACCCTGATACACAGCCCATTCTGTCCCAGTATTCCCACTGATTGTCACCCTGATACACAGTCCACTCTGTCCCAGTATTCCCACTGATTTTCACCCTGATACACAGCCCACTCTGGCCCTGTATTCCCCGTGATTGACACCCTGATACACAGCCCTCTCTGTCCCAGTATTCACCCTGATTGTCACCCTGATACACGGCCCACTGTGTTCCAGTATTCCCACTGATTGTCACACTGATATTCATCCCGCTCTGTGCCAGTATTTCCCTTGATTGTCTCCCTGATACACAGCCCTTTCTGTCCCATTACTGCCCCTGATTGTCATCCTGATACACAGCCCACTCTGTCCCAGTATTCCCCCTGATTGTCATCCTGTTACACAGCCCACTCTGTCCCATTTTTACCGCTGATTGACACCCTGATAAAGAGACAACTCTGTCCCAGTATTACCCCTGTTTGTGAACCTGATACACAGCGCTTTCTGTCCCAGTATTACCCCTGATTGTCACCCTGATGCACAGCCCACTGTATCCCAGCATTCCCCCTGACTGTGTTCCTGATACACACCCCATTCTGTCGCAGTATTGCCCCTGATTGTTTCGCTGATACACAGCCCACTCTGTCCCAGTATTCCCCCTGATTGTCACCCTGATACACAGCCCAGTCTGTCCCAGTATTCTCCCTGATTGTCACCCTGATACACAGCCCACTTTGTCCCATTATTCTCCCTGACTGTCACCCTGATATACAGCCCACCCTGTGCCAGTTTTCTCACTGATTGTCACCCTGATACCCAGCCCACTCTGTTCCAGTATTGCCCCTTATTGTGATGCTTATACTCAGCCCACTCTGTCCCTGTATTCTTGCTGATTGTCACCCTGATAGCCAGCCCACTCTGTCCCTGTATTTCCCCTATTGTCACCCTGATACACAGCCCACTGTGTCCCAGTATTACCCCTGGTTGTCACCCTGATACACAGCCCTATCTGTCCCAGTATAAGCCCTGAATGTCACCCTGCTACACAGCCCATTCTGTCCCAGTATTACCCCTAATTGTCACCCTCATACAAAGCCCACTGTGTCCCAGTATTCCCCCCGATTGTCACCCTGATACACAGCCCACTCTGTCCCAGTATTCCCCCTGACTGTCACGTGATACACAGCCCTTTCTGTCCCAGTATTCCCCGTGATTGTCACCCTGATACACAGCCCACTCTGTCCTTGTATTCCCACTGACTGTCACCCTGATACACAGCCCACTCTGTCCCAGTATTCCCACTGACTGTCACCCTGATACACAGCCCTCTCTGTCCCAGTATTCTCCCTGACTGTCACCCTGATACACAGCCCACTCTGTCCCAGTATTCCCCCTGATTGTCACCCTGATACACAGCCCTCTCTGTCCCAGTATTCCCCATGATTGTCACCCTGATACACAGCCCTCTCTGTCCCAGTATTCTCCCTGATTGTCACCCTGATACACAGCCCACTCTGTCCCAGTATTCCCACTGACTGTCACCCTGATACACAGCCCTCTCTGTCCCTGTATTCTCCCTGATTGTCACCCTGATACACAGCCCACTCTGTCACAGTATTCTCCCTGATTGTCACCCTGATACACAGCCCAGTCTGTCACAGTATTCTCCCTGATTGTCACCCTGATACACAGCCCACTCTGTCCCAGTATTACCCCCAATTGTCACCCTGATACACAACCCACTCTGTCCCAGTATTCCCCCCGATTGTTACCTTGATACACACCCCACTCTGTCCCAGTATTCCCACTGATTGTCACCCTGATGCACAGACGACTCTTTCCCAGTATTACCCCCAATTGTCACCCCGATACAAACCCCAATCTGTTTTTTGTATTCTCCCTGATTGTCACCCTGATACACAGCCCTTTCCATCCCAGTATTACCCGTGATTGTCACCCTGATACACAACCCAATCGGTCCCAGTATTAACCCTGGTTGTCACCCTGATACACAGCCAATTCTGTCCCAGTATTCCCCCTGATTGTCAATCTGATACACAGCCACTCTGTCCCAGTATTCCCCCTGATTGTGGTCCTGATATACAGCACACTCTGTCCCAGTGTTCCACGAGATTGTCACCCTGATACACAGCCAACTCTGTCCCAGTATAACCCCTGGATGTCACCCTGATACACAGCCCACTCTGTCCCAGTATTCCCCCTGATTGTCACCCTGATACACAGCCCACTCTGTCCCAGTATTCCCCCTGATTGTCGCCATGATACACAGCCCAATCTGTCCCAGTATTATCCGTGATTGTCACGCTGATACACAGCCCACTCTGTGCCAGTATTCCCCCTGATTGTCGCCATGATACACAGCCCAATCTGTCCCAGTATTATCCGTGATTGTCACCCTGATACACAGCCGACATTGTCCCAGTATAAACCCTGATTGTCACCCTGATACACAGCCCTCCCTGTCCCAGTATTCCCCCTGATTGTCACCATGATACACAGCCATCCCTGTCCCAGTATTCCCCCTGATTGTCACCCTGATACACAGCCATCCCTGTCCGTATTACCCTTGATTGTCTCCCTGATACACAGCACACTCCGTCCCAGTATTCCACCTGATTGTCACCCTGATACCCCGCCCACTCTGGCTCAGTATGAGCCCTGATTGTCAACCTGATTCACAGCCCTTTCTGTCCCAGTATTCCCCGTGATTTTCACCCTGATACACAGCCCAATCTGGCCCTGTATTGCCCGTGATTGTCACCCTGATACACAGCCCACTCTGGCCCTGTATTGCTCGTGATTGTCAGCCTGATACACAGCCCTCCCTGTCCCAGTATTACCCCTGAATGGCACCCTGATACTCAGCATTCCCTGTCCCAGTATTACCCCTGATTGTCACCCTGATACACAGCCCACTCTGTCCCAGTATTCTCCCTGATTGTCACCCTGATACACAGCCCACTCTGTCCCAGTATTACCCCTGATTGTCACCCTGATACACAGCCCGCTCTGTCCCAGTATTCCCGCTGATTGTCACCCAGATACAGAGCCCACTCTGTCCCAGTATTCCCCCTGATTGTCACCCTGAAACACAGCCCTCCCTGTCCAGGTATTTCCCCTGATTGTCACCCTGATACACAGCCCTCTCTGTCCCAGTATTCCCCCTGATTGTCACCCTGATACACAGCCCTCCCTGTCCCAGTATTCCCCATGATTGACACACTGATACAGAACCGACTCTGTCCAAGTATTTCCACTGATTGTCACCGTAATACACAGCCCACTGTGTCCCATTATTCCCCCTGATTGTTACCTTGATACACAGCCCTTTCTTTCCCCGTATACCCACTGATTGTCACCCCGATACAAACCCCGATCTGTCCCTGTATTCCCCCTGGTTGTGATCCTGATACACGGCCAACTCTGTGCCAATATTTCCACTGAATGTCACCCTGATACCCAGGCAACTCTGTCCTAGTATTCCCCCTATTGTCACCCAGATACACAGCCCAGTCTGTCCCAGTATAACCCCTGGTTGTCACCCTGATACACAGCCCACTCTGTGCCAGTATTCCCCCTGATTGTCGCCATGATACACAGCCCAATCTGTCCCAGTATTATCCATGATTGTCACCCTGATACACAGCCGACATTATCCCAGTATAAACCCTGATTGTCACCCTGATACACAGCCCTCCCTGTCCCAGTATTCCCCCTGATTGTCACCATGATACACAGCCCTCCCTGTCCCAGTATTCCCCCTGATTGTCACCCTGATACACAGCCCACTCTGTCCCAGTATTCCACCTGATTGTCACCCTGATACCCCGCCCACTCTGGCTCAGTATGAACCCTGATTGTCAACCTGATTCACAGCCCTTTCTGTCCCAGTATTCCCCGTGATTTTCACCCTGATACACAGCCCACTCTGGCCCTGTATTGCCCGTGATTGTCATGCTGATACACAGCCCAATCTGGCCCTGTATTGCTCGTGATTGTCAGCCTGATACACAGCCCTCCCTGTCCCAGTATTACCCCTGAATGGCACCCTGATACTCAGCATTCCCTGTCCCAGTATTACCCCTGATTGTCACCCTGATACACAGCCCACTCTGTCCCAGTATTCTCCCTGATTGTCACCCTGATACACAGCCCACTCTGTCCCAGTATTACCCCTGATTGTAACCCTGATACACAGCCCTCTCTTTCCCCATATACCCACTGATTGTCACCCTGATACAAACCCCGATCTGTCCCTGTATTCCCCCTGGTTGTCATTCTGATACACGGCCAACTCTGTGCCAATATTTCCACTGAATGTCACCCTGATACCCAGGCAACTCTGTCCTAGTATTCCCCCGATTGTCACCCTGATACACAGCCCACTCTGTCCCTGTATTCCACTGATTGTCACCCTGATACACAGCCCTCTCTGTCCCAATATTCCCCCTGATTGTCACCCTGATACATAGCCCACTCTGTCCCTGTATTCCCCCTGATTGTCACCCTGATACACAGCCCAATCGGTCCCAGTATTAACCCTGATTGTCACCCTGATACACAGCCCTCTCTGTCCCAGTATTCCACTGATTGTCACCCTGATACATAGCCCACTCTGTCCCTGTATTCCCCCTGATTGTCACCCTGATACATAGCCCACTCTGTCCCAGTATTACCCCTGGTTGTCACCCTGATACACAGCCCACTCTGTCCCAGTATTCCCCCTGATTGTCACCCTGATACACAGCCCACTCTGACTCAGTATTACCCCTGATTGTCAACCTGATACACAGCCCACTCTGTCCCAGTATTCTCCCTGATTGTCACCCTGATACACAGCCCACTCTGTCCCAGTATTACTCCTGATTGTCACCCTTATACACAGCCCACTCTGTCCCAGTATTCCCCCTGATTGTCACCCTGATACACTGCCCACTCTGACTCAGTATCACCCCTGATTGTCAACCTGATACACAGCCCAATCTGTCCCAGTATTCTCCCTGATTGTCACCCTGATACACAGCCCACTCTGTCCCAGTATTCCCCCTGATTGTCACCCTGATACACAGCCCATTCTGTCCCAGTATTCCCACTGATTGTCACCCTGATACACAGTCCACTCTGTCCCAGTATTCCCACTGATTTTCACCCTGATACACAGCCCACTCTGGCCCTGTATTCCCCGTGACTGACACCCTGATACACAGCCCACTCTGTCCCAGTATTCACCCTGATTGTCACCCTGATACACAGCCCACTGTGTTCCAGTATTCCCACTGATTGTCACACTGATATTCATCCCGCTCTGTGCCAGTATTTCCCTTGATTGTCTCCCTGATACACAGCCCTTTCTGTCCCATTACTGCCCCTGATTGTCATCCTGATACACAGCACACTCTGTCCCAGTATTCCCCCTGATTGTCATCCTGTTACACAGCCCACTCTGTCCCATTATTACCGCTGATTGACACCCTGATAAAGAGACAACTCTGTCCCAGTATTACCCCTGTTTGTGAACCTGATACACAGCGCTTTCTGTCCCAGTATTACCCCTGATTCTCACCCTGATGCACAGCCCACTGTATCCCAGCATTCCCCCTGACTGTGTTCCTGATACACACCCCATTCTGTCGCAGTATTGCCCCTGATTGTTTCGCTGATACACAGCCCACTCTGTCCCAGTATTCCCCCTGATTGTCACCCTGATACACAGCCCACTTTGTCCCATTATTCTCCCTGACTGTCACCCTGATATACAGCCCACCCTGTGCCAGTTTTCTCACTGATTGTCACCCTGATACCCAGCCCACTCTGTTCCAGTATTGCCCCTTATTGTGATGCTTATACTCAGCCCACTCTGTCCCTGTATTCTTGCTGATTGTCACCCTGATAGCCAGCCCACTCTGTCCCTGTATTTCCCCTATTGTCACCCTGATACACAGCCCACTCTGTCCCAGTATTACCCCTGGTTGTCACCCTGATACACAGCCCTATCTGTCCCAGTATAAGCCCTGAATGTCACCCTGCTACACAGCCCATTCTGTCCCAGTATTACCCCTAATTGTCACCCTCATACAAAGCCCACTGTGTCCCAGTATTCCCCCCGATTGTCACCCTGATACACAGCCCACTCTGTCCCAGTATTCCCCCTGACTGTCACGTGATACACAGCCCTTTCTGTCCCAGTATTTCCCGTGATTGTCACCCTGATACACAGCCCACTCTGTCCCTGTATTCCCACTGACTGTCACCCTGATACACAGCCCACTCTGTCCCAGTATTCCCACTGACTGTCACCCTGATACACAGCCCTCTCTGTCCCAGTATTCTCCCTGACTGTCACCCTGATACACAGCCCACTCTGTCCCAGTATTCCCCCTGATTGTCACCCTGATACACAGCCCTCTCTGTCCCAGTATTCCCCATGATTGTCACCCTGATACACAGCCCTCTCTGTCCCAGTATTCTCCCTGATTGTCACCCTGATACACAGCCCACTCTGTCCCAGTATTCCCACTGACTGTCACCCTGATACACAGCCCTCTCTGTCCCTGTATTCTCCCTGATTGTCACCCTGATACACAGCCCAGTCTGTCACAGTATTCTCCCTGATTGTCACCCTGATACACAGCCCAGTCTGTCACAGTATTCTCCCTGATTGTCACCCTGATACACAGCCCAGTCTGTCCCAGTATTACCCCCAATTGTCACCCTGATACACAGCCCACTCTGTCCCAGTATTACCCCCAATTGTCACCCTGATACACAACCCACTCTGTCCCAGTATTCCCCCCGATTGTTACCTTGATACACAGCCCACTCTGTCCCAGTATTCCCACTGATTGTCACCCTGATGCACAGACGACTCTTTCCCAGTATTACCCCCAATTGTCACCCCGATACAAACCCCAATCTGTTTATTGTATTCTCCCTGATTGTCACCCTGATACACAGCCCTTTCCATCCCAGTATTACCCATGATTGTCACCCTGATACACAACCCAATCGGTCCCAGTATTAACCCTGATTGTCACCCTGATACACAGCCAATTCTGTCCCAGTATTCCCCCTGATTGTGGTCCTGATATACAGCACACTCTGTCCCAGTGTTCCACGAGATTGTCACCCTGATACACAGCCAACTCTGTCCCAGTATTCCCCCTGTTTGTCACCCTGATACACAGCCCTCCCTGTCCCAGTATTACTCCTGATTGTCACCCTGATACACAGCCCACTCTGTCCCAGTATTCCCCCTGATTGTCACCCTGATACACAGCCCACTCTGTGCCAGTTTTCCCCCTGATTGTCGCTATGATACACAGCCCAATCTGTCCCAATATTATCCGTGATTGTCACGCTGATACACAGCCCACTCTGTGCTAGTATTCCCCCTGATTGTCGCCATGATACACCGCCCAATCTGTCCCAGTATTATCCGTGATTGTCACCCTGATACACAGCCGACATTGTCCCAGTATAAACCCTGATTGTCACCCTGATACACAGCCCTTCCTGTCCCAGTATTCCCCCTGATTGTCACCATGATACACAGCCCTCCCTGTCCCAGTATTCCCCCTGATTGTCACCCTGATACACAGCCATCCCTGTCCGTATTACCCTTGATTGTCACCCTGATACACAGCTCACTCTGTCCCAGTATTCCACCTGATTGTCACCCTGATACCCCGCCCACTCTGGCTCAGTATGAACCCTGATTGTCAACCTGATTCACAGCCCTTTCTGACCCAGTATTCCCCGTGATTTTCACCCTGATACACAGCCCACTCTGTCCCAGTATTTCCCCTGATTGTCACCCTGATACACAGCCCACTCTGGCCCTGTATTGCCCGTGATTGTCACCCTGATACACAGCCCACTCTGGCCCTGTATTGCTCGTGATTGTCAGCCTGATACACAGCCCTCTCTGTCCCAGTATTACCCCTGATTGTCACCCTGATACACAGCCCTCTCTGTCCCAGTATTCCCCCTGATTGTCACCCTGATACACAGCCCTCCCTGTCCCAGTATTCCCCCTGATTGTCACCCTGATACACAGCCCTCCATGTCCCAGTATTCCCCCTGATTGTCACCCTGATACACAGCCCTCCCTGTCCCAGTAATCCCCATGATTGACACACTGATACACAACCGACTCTGTCCAAGTATTTCCACTGATTGTCACCCTGATACACAGCCCACTGTGTCCCATTATTCCCCCTGATTGTTACCTTGATACACAGCCCTTTCTTTCCCCGTATACCCACTGATTGTCACCCCGATACAAACCCCGATCTGTCCCTGTATTCCCCCTGGTTATCATCCTGATACACGGCCAACTCTGTGCCAATATTTCCACTGAATGTCACCCTGATACCCAGGCAACTCTGTCCTAGTATTCCCCCGATTGTCACCCCGATACACAGCCCAATCGGTCCCAGTATTCCCCCTGATTGTCACCCTGATACACAGCCCACTCTGTCCCAGTATTACCCCTGATTGTCACCCTGATACACAGCACACTCTGTCCCAGTATTCCCCCTGATTGTCACCCTGATTCACAGACCTGTCTGTGCCAGAAATCTCCCTGATTGTCACCCTGATACACAGCCCACTTTGTCCCATTATTCTCCCTGAGTGTCACCCTGATATACAGCCCACCCTGTGCCAGTTTTCTCACTGATTGTCACCCTGATACCCTGCCCACTCTGTTCCAGTATTGCCCCTTATTGTGATGCTTATACTCAGCCCACTCTGTCCCTGTATTCTTGCTGATTGTCACCCTGATAGCCAGCCTACTCTGTTCCTGTATTTCCCCTATTGTCACCCTGATACACAGCCCACTCTGTCCCAGTATAAGCCCTGAATGTCACCCTGCTACACAGCCCTTTCTGTCCCAGTATTACCCCTGATTTTCACCCTGATACACAGCCCACTCTGTCCCAGTATTACCCCTGATTGTCACCCTGATACACAGCCCACTCTGTCCCAGTATTACCCCTGATTGTCACCCTGATACACAGCCCACTCTTTCCCAAGATTCCACCTGATTGTTACCCTCATATACAGCTCACTCTGTCCAAGCATTCTCCCTGATTGTGATCCTGATACACAGCCCACACTGTCCCAATATTCTCCCTGATTGTCAACCTGATGATAGCCAATATGTGCCAATATTCCCCCTGACTGTCACCCTGATACACAGCCCACTCTGTCCCAGTATTCCCTCTGATTGTTACCTTTATACGTAGCCCTCTCTTTCCCAATATACCCACTGAATTTCACCGCGATACAAACCCCAATCTGTCCCAGTATTCTCACTGATTGTCATCTTGGTACACAGCCCACTGTGTCCAAAAATTCCCCCTGATTGTCACCCTGATACACAGCCCACTCTGTCCCAGTATTCACCCTGATTGTCACCCTGATACACAGCCCACTGTGTCCAAAAATTCCCCCTGATTGTCACCCTGATACACAGCCCACTCTGTCCCAGTATTCACCCTGATTGTCACGCTGATACACAGCCCACTCTGTCCCAGTATTCACCCTGATTGTCACCCTGATACACAGCCCACTCTGTCCCATTATTCCCCCTATTAGTCACCCTGATACACAGCCCACTCTGTCCCAGTTTTCCTCCTGATTGTCACCCTGATACACAGCCCACTGTATCCCAGTATTCCCCCTGATTGTCACCCTGATAAACAGCCCTCTCTGTCCCAGTATTTCCCTTGATTGTCACCCTGATACACAGCCCACTCTGTCCCAGTATTACCCCTGATTGTCAACCTGATACAACGCCCACTCTGTCCCAGTATTACCCCTGATTGTCAACCTGATCCACAGCCCAGTCTGTCCCAGTATTCTCCATGATTGTCACCCTGATACACAGCCCACTCTGTCCCAGTATTCCCCCTGGTTGTCACCCTGATACACAGCCCACTGTGTCCCAGTATTCCCTCTGATTGTTACCTTTATACGTAGCCCTCTCTTTCCCAATATACCCACTGAATTTCACCCCGATACAAACCCCAATCTGTCCCAGTATTCTCACTGATTGTCATCTTGGTACACAGCCCACTGTGTCCCAGTATTTCCCGTGATTGTCTCCTGATACACAGCCCACTCTGTCCCATTATTCCCCCTGATTGTCACCCTGATACACAGCCCAGTCTGTCCTAGTGTTCCCCCTGATTGTCACCCTGATAAACAGCCCACTGTGTCCCAATATTACCCCTGATTGTCACCCCGATACACAGCCCTCTCTGTCCCAGTATTACCCCTGATTGTCACCCTGATACACAGCCCACTCTGTCCCAGCATTACCCCTGATAGTAACCCTGATACACAGCCCTCTCTGTCCCAGTATTTCCCTTGATTGTCACCCTGATACACAGCCCACTCTGTCCCAGTATTACCCCTGATTGTCAAACTGATACAAAGCCCACTCTGTCCCAGTATTACCCCTGATTGTCACCCTGATACACTGCCCACTCTGTCCCAGTATTCCCCGAGATTTTCATCCTGATACACAGCCAACTCTGTCCCAGTATAACCCCTTGTTGTCACCCTGATACACAGCCCTATCTGTCCCATTATAACCTCTGAATGTCACCCTGATACACAGCCAAATCTTTCCCAGTTTAACCACTGGTTGTCACCCTGATACACAGCCCTTCTGTCCCTGTATTAACTCTGGTTGTCTCCCTGATACACAGCCCACTCTGTCCTAGTATTCCCCCTGATTGTCACCCTGATACATAGCCCACTGTGGCTCAGTATTAACCCTGATTGTCAACCAGACTCACAGCCCTTTTTTTCCCTGTATTCCCCGTGATTTTCACCCTGATACAAAGCCCACTCTGGCCCTGTATTCCCCGTGATTGTCACCCTGATACACAGCCCTCTCTGTCCCAGTATTACCCCTGATTGTCACCCTGATCACCAGCCCTCCCTGTCCCAGTATTACCCCTGATTGTCACCCTGATACACAGCCCTCCCTGTCCCAGTATTACCCCTGATTGTCAACCTGATCCACAGCCCTATCTGTCCCAGTATTACCCCTGATTGTAACCCTGATACATAGCCCTATCTGTCCCATTATTACCCCTGATTGTCACCCTGATACATAGCCCACTCTGTCCCAGTATTCCCCCTCAATGTCACCCTGATACGCAGCCCACTCTGTCCCATTATTCCCCCTGATTGTCACCCTGATACACAGCACAATCTGTCCCAGTATTCCCCCTCAATGTCACCCTGATACGCAGCCCACTCTCTCCCCTTATTCCCCCTGATTGTCACCCTGATACACAGCCCACTCTGTCCCAGTATTCCCCCTGATTGTCACCCTGATACACAGCCCACTCTGTCCCAGTTTTCCTCCTGATTGTCACCCTGATACACAGCCCACTCTGTCCCAGTATTCCCCCTGATTGTCACCCTGATACGCAGTCCACTCTGTCCCAGTATTTCCTTTGATTGTCACCCTGATACACAGCCCACTCTGTCTCAGTATTACCCCTGATTGTCAACCTGATACACAGCCCAGTCTGTCCCAGTATTCTCCCTGATTGTCACCCTGATACACAGCCCACTCTGTCCCAGTATTCCCCCTAGTTGTCTCCCTGATACACAGCCCACTGTGTCCCAGTATTCCCTCTGATTGTTACCTTTATACGTAGCCCTCTCTTTCCCAATATACCCACTGAATTTCACCCCGATACAAACCCCAATCTGTCCCAGTATTCTCACTGATTGTCATCTTGGTACACAGCCCACTGTGTCCCAGTATTTCCCCTGATTGTCACCCTGATACACAGCCCACTCTGTCCCAGTATTCCCCGTGATTGTCACCCTGATACACAGCCCACTCTGTCCCATTATTCCCCCTGATTGTCACCCTGATACAGAGCCCAGTCTGTCCTAGTGTTCCCCCTGATTGTCACCCTGATAAACAGCCCACTGTGTCCCAGTATTACCCCTGATTGTCACCCCGATACACAGCCCTCTCTGTCCCAGTGTTACCCCTGATTGTCACCCTGATACACACCCCACTCTGTCCCAGTATTACCCCTGATTGTCACCCTGATACACAGCCCTCTCTGTCCCAGTATTTCCCTTGATTGTCACCCTGATACACAGCCCACTCTGTCCCAGTATTACCCCTGATTGTCAACCTGATACAAAGCCCACTCTGTCCCAGTATTACCCCTGATTGTCACCCTGATACACTGCCCACTCTGTCCCAGTATTCCCCGAGATTTTCACCCTGATACACAGCCAACTCTGTCCCAGTATAACCCCTTGTTGTCACCCTGATACACAGCCCTATCTGTCCCATTATAACCTCTGAATGTCTCCCTGATACACAGCCAAATCTGTCCCAGTTTAACCACTGTTTGTCACCCTGATACACAGCCCTTTCTGTCCCTGTATTAACTCTGGTTGTCTCCCTGATACACAGCCCACTCTGTCCTAGTATTCCCCCTGATTGTCACCCTGATACACAGCCCACTCTGGCTCAGTATTAACCCTGATTGTCAACCAGACTCACAGCCCTTTTTGTCCCTGTATTCCCCGTGATTTTTACCCTGATTCAAAGCCCACTCTGGCCCTGTATTCCCCGTGATTGTCACCCTGATACACAGCCCTCTCTGTCCCAGTATTACCCCTGATTGTCACCCTGATCACCAGCCCTCCCTGTCCCAGTATTACCCCTGATTGTCAACCTGATCCACAGCCCAGTCTGTCCCAGTATTCTCCCTGATTGTCACCCTGATACACAGCCCCCTCTGTCCCAGTATTCCCCCTGATTGTCACACAGATACACAGCCCTCCCTGTCCCAGTATTACTCCTGATTGTCACCCTGATACACAGCCAACTCTGTCCCAGTATTCCACTGATTGTCACCCTGATACACAGCCCACTCTGTCCCTGTATTCCCCGTGATTTTCACCCTGATACACAGCCCACTCTGGCCCTGTATTCCCCGTGATTGTCACCCTGATACACCGCACTCTCTGTCCCAGTATTACCCCTGATTGTCACCCTGATACACAGCCCTCCCTGTCCCAGTATAACCCCTGATTGTCACCCTGATACACAGCCCAGTCTGTCCCAGTGTTCCCCCTGATTGTCACCCTGATAAACAGCCCACTGTGTTCCATTATTACCGCTGATTGACATCCTGATAAAGAGCCAACTCTGTCCCAGTATTACCCCTGTTTGTCAACCTGACACACAGCGCTTTCTGTCCCAGTATTCCCACTGATTGTCACCCTGATATTCAGCCCGCTCTGTGCCAGTATTTCCCTTGATTGTCACCCTGATACACAGCCCTTTCTGTCCCATTACTGCCCCTGATTGTCATCCTGATACACAGCCCACTCTGTCCCAGTATTCCCCCTGATTGTCATCCTGATACACAGCCCACTCTGTCCCAGTATTCTCCCTGATTGTTATCCTGTTACACAGCCCACTCTGTCCCATTATTACCGCTGATTGACACCCTGATAAAGAGCCAACTCTGTCCCAGTATTACCCCTGTTTGTCAACCTGATACACTGCGCTTTCTGTCCCAGTATTACCCCTGATTGTCACCCTGATGTACAGCCAACTCTGTCCCAGTATTCTCTCTGATTGTCACCCTGATACACAGCCCACTGTATCCCAGCATTGCCCCTGACTGTGTTCCTGATACACACCCCATTCTGTCGCAGTATTGCCCCTGATTGTTGCGCTGATACACAGCTCACTCTGTCCCAGTATTCCACCTGATTGTCACCCTGATACACAGCCCAGTCTGTCCCATTATTCTCACTGATTGTCACCCTGATACACAGCCCACTCTGTTCCAGTATTGCCCCTTATTGTGATGCTTATACTCAGCCCACTCTGTCCCTGTATTCTTGCTGATTGTCACCCTGATAGCCAGCCCACTCTGTCCCTGTATTTCCCCTATTGTCACCCTGATACACAGCCCACTCTGTCCCAGTATTCCCCCTGATTGTCACCCTGATACACAGCCCTCTCTGTCCCTGTATTCTTGCTGATTGTCACCCTGATAGCCAGCCCACTCTGTCCCTGTATTTCCCCTATTGTCACCCTGATATACAGCCCTATCTGTCCAAGCATAACCCCTGATTGTCACCCTGATGCACAGCCCACTCTGTCCCAGTACTCCCCCGATTGTCACCCTAATATACAGCACTGTCTGTGCTTGTATTCCCTCCGATTGTCACCCTGATACAGAGCCCACTCTGACTCCGTATTCCCCCGAATGACATCCTGATACACAGCCCACTCTGTCCCAGTATACCCACTGATTTTCACCCTGATACGCAGCCCACTCTGTCCCAGTATTCCCCCTGATTGTCACCCTGATACACAGCCCAATCTGTCCCAGTATTCCCCCTCAATGTCACCCTGATACGCAGCCCACTCTGTCCCAGTATTCCCCCTGATTCTCACCCTGATACACAGCACAATCTGCCCCAGTTTTTTCCCTGATTGTCACCCTGATACACAGCCCACTCTGTCCCCGTATTCCCCCTGATTGTCACCCTGATACACAGCCCACTCTGTCCCAGTATTCCCCCTCAATGTCACCCTGATACGCAGCCCACTCTGTCCCAGTATTCCCCCTGATTCTCACCCTGATACACAGCACAATCTGCCCCAGTTTTTTCCCTAATTGTCACCCTGATACACAGCCCACTCTGTCCCCGTATTCCCCCTGATTGTCACCCTGATACACAGCCCACTCTGTCCCAGTATTCCCCCTGATTGTCACCCTGATACACAGCCCACTCTGTCCCAGTATTCTCCCTGACTGTCACGCTGATACACAGCCCACTCTGTCCCAGTATTCTCCCTGATTGTCACCCTCACACACAGCCCACTCTGTCCCAGTATTCCCCCTGATTGTCAGCCTGATACACAGCCCTATCTGTTCCAGTATAACCCCTGATAGTCACCCTGATACACAGCCCACTCTGTCCCAGAATTACCCCTGATTGTCAGCCTGATACACAGCCCTATCTGTTCCAATATAACCCCTGATAGTCACCCTGATACACAGCCCTTTCTGTCCCAGTATTACCCCTGATTGTCACCCTGATACACAGCCCACTCTGTCCCAGTATTCCCCCTGATAGTCACCCTGATACACAGCCCTTTCTGTCCCAGTATTACCCCTGATTGTCACCCTGTTCTGTCGAAGGGTCATGAGGACTCGAAACGTCAACTCTTTTCTCCTCCGCCGATGCTGCCAGACCTACTGAGTTTTTCCAGGTAATTCTGTTTTTGACCCTGATACACAGCCCACTCTGTCCCAGTATTCCCCCTGATTGTCACGTGATACACAGCCCTCTCTGTCCCAATATTACCCCTGATTGTCAGCCTGATACACAGCCCTATCTGTTCCAGTATAACCCCTGATAGTCACCCTGATACACAGCCCTTTCTGTCCCAGTATTACCCCTGATTGTCAGCCTGATACACAGCCCTCTCTGTCCCAATATTACCCCTGATTGTCAGCCTGATACACAGCCCTATCTGTTCCAGTATAACCCCTGATAGTCACCCTGATACACAGCCCTTTCTGTCCCAGTATTACCCCTGATTGTCACCCTGATACATAGCCCTATCTGTCCCATTATTACCCCTGATTGTCACCCTGATACACAGCCCATTCTGTCCCAGTATTACCCCTAATTGTCACCCTCATACACAGCCCACTCTGTCCCAGTATTCCCAATGAGTGACACACTGATACAGAACCGAATCTGTCCAAGTATTTCCTCTGATTATCACCCTGATAAACACCACTCTCTGTCCCAGTATTCCCCATGATTGTCACCCTGATACACAGCCCACTCTGTCCCAGTATTACCCCTGATTGTCACCCTGATACACAGCCCAGTCTGTCCCATTATTCCCCCTGATTGTCACCCTGATACACAGCCCACTCTGTCCCAGTATTCCCCCTGATTGTTACCCTGATACACAGCCCACTCTGTCCCAGTATTCCCCTTGATTTTTACCCTGATACACAGCCCACTCTGTCCCAGTATTCCCCCTGATTGTCACCCTGATACACAGACCACTCTGTCCCAGTATTACCCCTGGTTGTCACCCTGATATACAGCCCTATCTGTCCAATTTAACCCCTGATTGTCACCGTGATGCACAGCCCACTCTGTCCCAGTACTCCTTTGATTGTCACCCTAATATACAGCACTGTCTGTGCTTGTATTCCCTCCGATTGTCACCCTGATACAGAGCCCACTCTGTCCCAGTATTCCCCCTGATTGTCACCCTGATACACAGCCCACTCTGTCCCAGTATTCTCCCTGATTGTCACCCTGATACACAGCCCTCCCTGTCCCAGTATTCCCCCTGATTGTCACCCTGATACACAGCCCACTCTGTCCCAGTGTTCCCACTGATTGTCACCCTGATACACAGCCCAGTCTGTCCCAGTATTCCCCCTGATTGTCACCCTGATACACAGCCCACTCTGTCCCAGTATTCCCCCTGATTGTCACCCTGATACACAGCCCAATCTGTCCCAGTATTCCCCCTCAATGTCACCCTGATACACAGCCCACTCTGTCCCAGTATTCCCACTGATTGTCACCCTGATACACAGCCCACTCTGTCCCAGTATATCCCCCTGATTGTCACCCTGATACACAGCACAATCTGTCCCAGTTTTTTCCCTGATTGTCACCCTGTTACACAGCCCTCTCTGTCCCAGTATTCCCACTGAATGTGACCCCGATACAAACCCCACTCTGTCCCAGTATTCCCCGAGATTTTCACCCTGATACAAAGCCAAATCTGTCCCAGTTTAACCACTGGTTGTCACCCTGATACACAGCTCTTTCTGTCCCTGTATTACCCCTGGTTGTCACCCTGATACACAGCCCACTTTGGCTCAGTATTAACCCTGATTGTCAACCAGACTCACAGCCCTTTTTGTCCCTGTATTCCCCGTGATTTTCACCCTGATACACAGCCCACTCTGTCCCAGTATTCTCCCTGATTGTCACCCTGATACACAGCCAAATCTGTCCCAGTATTCCCCCTGATTGTCACCAAGATACACTGCCCACTCTGTCCCAGTATTACTCCTGATTGTCACCCTGCTACACAGCCCTTTCTGTCCCAGTATTAACCCTGATTTTCACCCTGACACACAGACCACTCGTTCCCAGTATTACCCCTGATTGTCACCCTGATGCACAGCCCACTATTTCCCAAGATTCCACCTGATTGTTACCCTCATATACAGCTCACTCTGTCCAAGCATTCTCCCTGATTGTGATCCTGATACACAGCCCACACTGTCCCAATATTCTCCCTGATTTTCACCCTGATACACAGCCCACTCTGTCCCAGTATTACCCCTGATTGTCACCCTGATACACAGCCCACTGTGTCCCAGTATTACCCCTGATTGTCAACCTGATACACAGCCCACTCTGTCCCAGTACTTCCCTTGATTGTCACCCTGATACACAGCCCACTCTGTCCCAGTATTCCCCCTGATTGTCACCCTGATACACAGCCCACTCTGTCCCCATATTCCCCCTGATTGTCACGTGATACACGGCCCATTCTGTCCCAGTATTACCCCTAATTGTCACCCTGATACACAGCCCACTCTGTCCCAGTATTCCCACTGAATGTCACTCTGATACACAGCACACCCTGTCCCAGTATCCCACTGAATGTCACCCTGATACACAGCCCACTCTGTCCCAGTATTCCCCCTGATTGTTACCTTGATACACAGCCCTTTCCATCCCAGTATTACCCCTGATTGTCACCCTGATACACAACCCAATCGGTCCCAGTATTACACCTGATTGTCACCCTGATACACAGCCCACTCTGTCCCAGTATTCCCCCTGATTGTCACCGTGATGCACAGCCCAGTCTGTCCCAGTACTCCTCCGATTGTCACCCTAATATACAGCACTGTCTGTGCTTGTATTCCCTCCGATTGTCACCCTGATACAGAGCCCACTCTGGCCCGTATTCCCCCTGAATGACATCCTGATACACAGCCCACTCTGTCCCAGTATTCCCCCTGATTGTCACCCTGATACACAGCACAATCTGTCCCAGTTTTTTCCCTGATTGTCACCCTGATACACAGCCCACTGTGTCCCAGTATTCCCCCTCATTGTCACCCTGATACACATCCCACTCTGTCCCACTATTCCCCCTGATGGTCACCCTGATAAACAGCCCACTGTGTCCCAGTATTACCCCTGATTGTCACCCTGATACACAGCCCACTCTGTCCCAGTATTCCCCGAGATTTTCACCCTGATACACAGCCAACTCTGTCCCAGTATAACCCCTTGTTGTCACCCTGATACACAGCCCTTTCTGTCCCTGTATTACCTCTGGTTGTCACCCTGATACACAGCCCACTCTGTCCTAGTGTTCCCCCTGATTGTCACCCTGATACACAGCCCACTTTGGCTCAGTATTAACCCTGATTGTCAACCAGACTCACAGCCCTTTTTGTCCCTGTATTCCCCGTGATTTTCACCCTGATACACAGCCCACTCTGGCCCTGTATTCCCCGTGATTGTCACCCTGATACACAGCCCTGTCTGTCCCAGTATTACCCCTGATTGTCACCCTGATCACCAGCCCTCCCTGTCCCAGTATTACCCCTGATTGTCAACCTGATCCACAGCCCAGTCTGTCCCAGTATTCTCCCTGATTGTCAGCCTGATACACAGCCAACTCTGTCCCAGTATTCCACTGATTGTCACCCTGATACACAGCCCACTCTGTCCCAGTATTCCCACTGATTGTCACCCTGATACACAGCCCACTCTGTCCCTGTATTCCCCGTGATTTTCACCCTGATACACAGCCCACTCTGGCCCTGTATTCCCCGTGATTGTCACCCTGATACACCGCACTCTCTGTCCCAGTATTACCCCTGATTGTCACCCTGATACACAGCCCTCCCTGTCCCAGTATAACCCCTGATTGTCACCCTGATACACAGCCCAGTCTGTCCCAGTGTTCCCCCTGATTGTCACCCTGATAAACAGCCCACTGTGTTCCATTATTACCGCTGATTGACATCCTGATAAAGAGCCAACTCTGTCCCAGTATTACCCCTGTTTGTCAACCTGACACACAGCGCTTTCTGTCCCAGTATTCCCACTGATTGTCACCCTGATATTCAGCCCGCTCTGTGCCAGTATTTCCCTTGATTGTCACCCTGATACACAGCCCTTTCTGTCCCATTACTGCCCCTGATTGTCATCCTGATACACAGCCCACTCTGTCCCAGTATTCCCCCTGATTGTCATCCTGATACACAGCCCACTCTGTCCCAGTATTCTCCCTGATTGTCATCCTGTTACACAGCCCACTCTGTCCCATTATTACCGCTGATTGACACCCTGATAAAGAGCCAACTCTGTCCCAGTATTACCCCTGTTTGTCAACCTGATACACTGCGCTTTCTGTCCCAGTATTACCCCTGATTGTCACCCTGATGTACAGCCAACTCTGTCCCAGTATTCTCTCTGATTGTCACCCTGATACACAGCCCACTGTATCCCAGCATTGCCCCTGACTGTGTTCCTGATACACACCCCATTCTGTCGCAGTATTGCCCCTGATTGTTGCGCTGATACACAGCTCACTCTGTCCCAGTATTCCACCTGATTGTCACCCTGATACACAGCCCAGGCTGTCCCATTATTCTCACTGATTGTCACCCTGATACCCAGCCCACTCTGTTCCAGTATTGCCCCTTATTGTGATGCTTATACTCAGCCCACTCTGTCCCTGTATTCTTGCTGATTGTCACCCTGATAGCCAGCCCACTCTGTCCCTGTATTTCCCCTATTGTCACCCTGATACACAGCCCACTCTGTCCCAGTATTCCCCCTGATTGTCACCCTGATACACAGCCCTCTCTGTCCCTGTATTCTTGCTGATTGTCACCCTGATAGACAGCCCACTCTGTCCCTGTATTTCCCCTATTGTCACCCTGATATACAGCCCTATCTGTCCAAGCATAACCCCTGATTGTCACCCTGATGCACAGCCCACTCTGTCCCAGTACTCCCCCCGATTGTCACCCTAATATACAGCACTGTCTGTGCTTGTATTCCCTCCGATTGTCACCCTGATACAGAGCCCACTCTGACTCCGTATTCCCCCTGAATGACATCCTGATACACAGCCCACTCTGTCCCAGTATACCCACTGATTTTCACCCTGATACGCAGCCCACTCTGTCCCAGTATTCCCCCTGATTGTCACCCTGATACACAGCCCAATCTGTCCCAGTATTCCCCCTCAATGTCACCCTGATACGCAGCCCACTCTGTCCCAGTATTCCCCCTGATTCTCACCCTGATACACAGCACAATCTGCCCCAGTTTTTTCCCTGATTGTCACCCTGATACACAGCCCACTCTGTCCCCGTATTCCCCCTGATTGTCACCCTGATACACAGCCCACTCTGTCCCAGTATTCCCCCTCAATGTCACCCTGATACGCAGCCCACTCTGTCCCAGTATTCCCCCTGATTCTCACCCTGATACACAGCACAATCTGCCCCAGTTTTTTCCCTAATTGTCACCCTGATACACAGCCCACTCTGTCCCCGTATTCCCCCTGATTGTCACCCTGATACACAGCCCACTCTGTCCCAGTATTCCCCCTGATTGTCACCCTGATACACAGCCCACTCTGTCCCAGTATTCTCCCTGACTGTCACGCTGATACACAGCCCACTCTGTCCCAGTATTCTCCCTGATTGTCACCCTCACACACAGCCCACTCTGTCCCAGTATTCCCCCTGATTGTCAGCCTGATACACAGCCCTATCTGTTCCAGTATAACCCCTGATAGTCACCCTGATACACAGCCCACTCTGTCCCAGAATTACCCCTGATTGTCAGCCTGATACACAGCCCTATCTGTTCCAATATAACCCCTGATAGTCACCCTGATACACAGCCCTTTCTGTCCCAGTATTACCCCTGATTGTCACCCTGATACACAGCCCACTCTGTCCCAGTATTCCCCCTGATAGTCACCCTGATACACAGCCCTTTCTGTCCCAGTATTACCCCTGATTGTCACCCTGATACACAGCCCACTCTGTCCCAGTATTCCCCCTGATTGTCACGTGATACACAGCCCTCTCTGTCCCAATATTACCCCTGATTGTCAGCCTGATACACAGCCCTGTCTGTTCCAGTATAACCCCTGATAGTCACCCTGATACACAGCCCTTTCTGTCCCAGTATTACCCCTGATTGTCAGCCTGATACACAGCCCTCTCTGTCCCAATATTACCCCTGATTGTCAGCCTGATACACAGCCCTATCTGTTCCAGTATAACCCCTGATAGTCACCCTGATACACAGCCCTCTCTGTCCCAATATTACCCCTGATTGTCAGCCTGATACACAGCCCTATCTGTTCCAGTATAACCCCTGATAGTCACCCTGATACACAGCCCTTTCTGTCCCAGTATTACCCCTGATTGTCAGCCTGATACACAGCCCTCTCTGTCCCAATATTACCCCTGATTGTCAGCCTGATACACAGCCCTATCTGTTCCAGTATCACCCCTGATAGTCACCCTGATACACAGCCCTTTCTGTCCCAGTATTACCCCTGATTGTCACCCTGATACATAGCCCTATCTGTCCCATTATTACCCCTGATTGTCACCCTGATACACAGCCCATTCTGTCCCAGTATTACCCCTAATTGTCACCCTCATACACAGCCCACTCTGTCCCAGTATTCCCAATGAGTGACACACTGATACAGAACCGAATCTGTCCAAGTATTTCCTCTGATTATCACCCTGATAAACACCACTCTCTGTCCCAGTATTCCCCATGATTGTCACCCTGATACACAGCCCACTCTGTCCCAGTATTACCCCTGATTGTCACCCTGATACACAGCCCAGTCTGTCCCATTATTCCCCCTGATTGTCACCCTGATACACAGCCCACTCTGTCCCAGTATTCCCCCTGATTGTTACCCTGATACACAGCCCACTCTGTCCCAGTATTCCCCTTGATTGTTACCCTGATACACAGCCCACTCTGTCCCAGTATTCCCCCTGATTGTCACCCTGATACACAGACCACTCTGTCCCAGTATTACCCCTGGTTGTCACCCTGATATACAGCCCTATCTGTCCAATTTAACCCCTGATTGTCACCGTGATGCACAGCCCACTCTGTCCCAGTACTCCTTTGATTGTCACCCTAATATACAGCACTGTCTGTGCTTGTATTCCCTCCGATTGTCACCCTGATACAGAGCCCACTCTGTCCCAGTATTCCCCCTGATTGTCACCCTGATACACAGCCCACTCTGTCCCAGTATTCTCCCTGATTGTCACCCTGATACACAGCCCTCCCTGTCCCAGTATTCCCCCTGATTGTCATCCTGATACACAGCCCACTCTGTCCCAGTATTCTCCCTGATTGTCACCCTGATACACAGCCCACTCTGTCCCAGTGTTCCCACTGATTGTCACCCTGATACACAGCCCAGTCTGTCCCAGTATTCCCCCTGATTGTCACCCTGATACACAGCCCACTCTGTCCCAGTATTCCCCCTGATTGTCACCCTGATACACAGCCCAATCTGTCCCAGTATTCCCCCTCAATGTCACCCTGATACACAGCCCACTCTGTCCCAGTATTCCCACTGATTGTCACCCTGATACACAGCCCACTCTGTCCCAGTATATCCCCCTGATTGTCACCCTGATACACAGCACAATCTGTCCCAGTTTTTTCCCTGATTGTCACCCTGTTACACAGCCCTCTCTGTCCCAGTATTCCCACTGAATGTCACCCCGATACAAACCCCACTCTGTCCCAGTATTCCCCGAGATTTTCACCCTGATACACAGCCCACTCTGTCCCAGTATTCTCCCTGATTGTCACCCTGATACACAGCCAAATCTGTCCCAGTATTCCCCCTGATTGTCACCAAGATACACTGCCCACTCTGTCCCAGTATTACTCCTGATTGTCACCCTGCTACACAGCCCTTTCTGTCCCAGTATTACCCCTGATTTTCACCCTGACACACAGACCACTCGTTCCCAGTATTACCCCTGATTGTCACCCTGATGCACAGCCCACTATTTCCCAAGATTCCACCTGATTGTTACCCTCATATACAGCTCACTCTGTCCAAGCATTCTCCCTGATTGTGATCCTGATACACAGCCCACACTGTCCCAATATTCTCCCTGATTTTCACCCTGATACACAGCCCACTCTGTCCCAGTATTACCCCTGATTGTCACCCTGATACACAGCCCACTGTGTCCCAGTATTACCCCTGATTGTCAACCTGATACACAGCCCACTCTGTCCCAGTACTTCCCTTGATTGTCACCCTGATACACAGCCCACTCTGTCCCAGTATTCCCCCTGATTGTCACCCTGATACACAGCCCACTCTGTCCCCATATTCCCCCTGATTGTCACGTGATACACGGCCCATTCTGTCCCAGTATTACCCCTAATTGTCACCCTGATACACAGCCCACTCTGTCCCAGTATTCCCACTGAATGTCACCCTGATACACAGCACACCCTGTCCCAGTATCCCACTGAATGTCACCCTGATACACAGCCCACTCTGTCCCAGTATTCCCCCTGATTGTTACCTTGAAACACAGCCCTTTCCATCCCAGTATTACCCCTGATTGTCACCCTGATACACAACCCAATCGGTCCCAGTATTACACCTGATTGTCACCCTGATACACAGCCCACTCTGTCCCAGTATTCCCCCTGATTGTCACCGTGATGCACAGCCCAGTCTGTCCCAGTACTCCTCCGATTGTCACCCTAATATACAGCACTGTCTGTGCTTGTATTCCCTCCGATTGTCACCCTGATACAGAGCCCACTCTGGCCCGTATTCCCCCTGAATGACATCCTGATACACAGCCCACTCTGTCCCAGTATTCCCCCTGATTGTCACCCTGATACACAGCCCACTGTGTCCCAGTATTCCCCCTCATTGTCACCCTGATACGCATCCCACTCTGTCCCACTATTCCCCCTGATGGTCACCCTGATAAACAGCCCACTGTGTCCCAGTATTACCCCTGATTGTCACCCCGATACACAGCCCACTCTGTCCCAGTATTTCCCGAGATTTTCACCCTGATACACAGCCCACTCTGTCCCAGTATTCCCCCTGATTGTCACCCTGATACACAGCCCACTCTGTCCCCATATTCCCCCTGATTGTCACGTGATACACGGCCCATTCTGTCCCAGTATTACCCCTAATTGTCACCCTGATACACAGCCCACTCTGTCCCAGTATTCCCACTGAATGTCACTCTGATACACAGCACACCCTGTCCCAGTATCCCACTGAATGTCACCCTGATACACAGCCCACTCTGTCCCAGTATTCCCCCTGATTGTTACCTTGATACACAGCCCTTTCCATCCCAGTATTACCCCTGATTGTCACCCTGATACACAACCCAATCGGTCCCAGTATTACACCTGATTGTCACCCTGATACACAGCCCACTCTGTCCCAGTATTCCCCCTGATTGTCACCGTGATGCACAGCCCAGTCTGTCCCAGTACTCCTCCGATTGTCACCCTAATATACAGCACTGTCTGTGCTTGTATTCCCTCCGATTGTCACCCTGATACAGAGCCCACTCTGGCCCGTATTCCCCCTGAATGACATCCTGATACACAGCCCACTCTGTCCCAGTATTCCCCCTGATTGTCACCCTGATACACAGCACAATCTGTCCCAGTTTTTTCCCTGATTGTCACCCTGATACACAGCTCACTCTTTCCCAGTATTCCCACTGATTGTCACCCTGATACACAGCCCACTCTGTCCCAGTATTTCCCCTGATTGTCACCCTGATACACAGCGCACTGTGTCCCAGTATTCCCCCTCATTGTCACCCTGATACACATCCCACTCTGTCCCACTATTCCCCCTGATGGTCACCCTGATAAACAGCCCACTGTGTCCCAGTATTACCCCTGATTGTCACCCTGATACACAGCCCACTCTGTCCCAGTATTCCCCGAGATTTTCACCCTGATACACAGCCAACTCTGTCCCAGTATAACCCCTTGTTGTCACCCTGATACACAGCCCTTTCTGTCCCTGTATTACCTCTGGTTGTCACCCTGATACACAGCCCACTCTGTCCTAGTGTTCCCCCTGATTGTCACCCTGATACACAGCCCACTTTGGCTCAGTATTAACCCTGATTGTCAACCAGACTCACAGCCCTTTTTGTCCCTGTATTCCCCGTGATTTTCACCCTGATACACAGCCCACTCTGGCCCTGTATTCCCCGTGATTGTCACCCTGATACACAGCCCTGTCTGTCCCAGTATTACCCCTGATTGTCACCCTGATCACCAGCCCTCCCTGTCCCAGTATTACCCCTGATTGTCAACCTGATCCACAGCCCAGTCTGTCCCAGTATTCTCCCTGATTGTCAGCCTGATACACAGCCAACTCTGTCCCAGTATTCCACTGATTGTCACCCTGATACACAGCCCACTCTGTCCCAGTATTCCCACTGATTGTCACCCTGATACACAGCCCACTCTGTCCCTGTATTCCCCGTGATTTTCACCCTGATACACAGCCCACTCTGGCCCTGTATTCCCCGTGATTGTCACCCTGATACACCGCACTCTCTGTCCCAGTATTACCCCTGATTGTCACCCTGATACACAGCCCTCCCTGTCCCAGTATAACCCCTGATTGTCACCCTGATACACAGCCCAGTCTGTCCCAGTGTTCCCCCTGATTGTCACCCTGATAAACAGCCCACTGTGTTCCATTATTACCGCTGATTGACATCCTGATAAAGAGCCAACTCTGTCCCAGTATTACCCCTGTTTGTCAACCTGACACACAGCGCTTTCTGTCCCAGTATTCCCACTGATTGTCACCCTGATATTCAGCCCGCTCTGTGCCAGTATTTCCCTTGATTGTCACCCTGATACACAGCCCTTTCTGTCCCATTACTGCCCCTGATTGTCATCCTGATACACAGCCCACTCTGTCCCAGTATTCCCCCTGATTGTCATCCTGATACACAGCCCACTCTGTCCCAGTATTCTCCCTGATTGTCATCCTGTTACACAGCCCACTCTGTCCCATTATTACCGCTGATTGACACCCTGATAAAGAGCCAACTCTGTCCCAGTATTACCCCTGTTTGTCAACCTGATACACTGCGCTTTCTGTCCCAGTATTACCCCTGATTGTCACCCTGATGTACAGCCAACTCTGTCCCAGTATTCTCTCTGATTGTCACCCTGATACACAGCCCACTGTATCCCAGCATTGCCCCTGACTGTGTTCCTGATACACACCCCATTCTGTCGCAGTATTGCCCCTGATTGTTGCGCTGATACACAGCTCACTCTGTCCCAGTATTCCACCTGATTGTCACCCTGATACACAGCCCAGGCTGTCCCATTATTCTCACTGATTGTCACCCTGATACCCAGCCCACTCTGTTCCAGTATTGCCCCTTATTGTGATGCTTATACTCAGCCCACTCTGTCCCTGTATTCTTGCTGATTGTCACCCTGATAGCCAGCCCACTCTGTCCCTGTATTTCCCCTATTGTCACCCTGATACACAGCCCACTCTGTCCCAGTATTCCCCCTGATTGTCACCCTGATACACAGCCCTCTCTGTCCCTGTATTCTTGCTGATTGTCACCCTGATAGACAGCCCACTCTGTCCCTGTATTTCCCCTATTGTCACCCTGATATACAGCCCTATCTGTCCAAGCATAACCCCTGATTGTCACCCTGATGCACAGCCCACTCTGTCCCAGTACTCCCCCGATTGTCACCCTAATATACAGCACTGTCTGTGCTTGTATTCCCTCCGATTGTCACCCTGATACAGAGCCCACTCTGACTCCGTATTCCCCCTGAATGACATCCTGATACACAGCCCACTCTGTCCCAGTATACCCACTGATTTTCACCCTGATACGCAGCCCACTCTGTCCCAGTATTCCCCCTGATTGTCACCCTGATACACAGCCCAATCTGTCCCAGTATTCCCCCTCAATGTCACCCTGATACGCAGCCCACTCTGTCCCAGTATTCCCCCTGATTCTCACCCTGATACACAGCACAATCTGCCCCAGTTTTTTCCCTGATTGTCACCCTGATACACAGCCCACTCTGTCCCCGTATTCCCCCTGATTGTCACCCTGATACACAGCCCACTCTGTCCCAGTATTCCCCCTCAATGTCACCCTGATACGCAGCCCACTCTGTCCCAGTATTCCCCCTGATTCTCACCCTGATACACAGCACAATCTGCCCCAGTTTTTTCCCTAATTGTCACCCTGATACACAGCCCACTCTGTCCCCGTATTCCCCCTGATTGTCACCCTGATACACAGCCCACTCTGTCCCAGTATTCCCCCTGATTGTCACCCTGATACACAGCCCACTCTGTCCCAGTATTCTCCCTGACTGTCACGCTGATACACAGCCCACTCTGTCCCAGTATTCTCCCTGATTGTCACCCTCACACACAGCCCACTCTGTCCCAGTATTCCCCCTGATTGTCAGCCTGATACACAGCCCTATCTGTTCCAGTATAACCCCTGATAGTCACCCTGATACACAGCCCACTCTGTCCCAGAATTACCCCTGATTGTCAGCCTGATACACAGCCCTATCTGTTCCAATATAACCCCTGATAGTCACCCTGATACACAGCCCTTTCTGTCCCAGTATTACCCCTGATTGTCACCCTGATACACAGCCCACTCTGTCCCAGTATTCCCCCTGATAGTCACCCTGATACACAGCCCTTTCTGTCCCAGTATTACCCCTGATTGTCACCCTGATACACAGCCCACTCTGTCCCAGTATTCCCCCTGATTGTCACGTGATACACAGCCCTCTCTGTCCCAATATTACCCCTGATTGTCAGCCTGATACACAGCCCTGTCTGTTCCAGTATAACCCCTGATAGTCACCCTGATACACAGCCCTTTCTGTCCCAGTATTACCCCTGATTGTCAGCCTGATACACAGCCCTCTCTGTCCCAATATTACCCCTGATTGTCAGCCTGATACACAGCCCTATCTGTTCCAGTATAACCCCTGATAGTCACCCTGATACACAGCCCTCTCTGTCCCAATATTACCCCTGATTGTCAGCCTGATACACAGCCCTATCTGTTCCAGTATAACCCCTGATAGTCACCCTGATACACAGCCCTTTCTGTCCCAGTATTACCCCTGATTGTCAGCCTGATACACAGCCCTCTCTGTCCCAATATTACCCCTGATTGTCAGCCTGATACACAGCCCTATCTGTTCCAGTATAACCCCTGATAGTCACCCTGATACACAGCCCTTTCTGTCCCAGTATTACCCCTGATTGTCACCCTGATACATAGCCCTATCTGTCCCATTATTACCCCTGATTGTCACCCTGATACACAGCCCATTCTGTCCCAGTATTACCCCTAATTGTCACCCTCATACACAGCCCACTCTGTCCCAGTATTCCCAATGAGTGACATACTGATACAGAACCGAATCTGTCCAAGTATTTCCTCTGATTATCACCCTGATAAACACCACTCTCTGTCCCAGTATTCCCCATGATTGTCACCCTGATACACAGCCCACTCTGTCCCAGTATTACCCCTGATTGTCACCCTGATACACAGCCCAGTCTGTCCCATTATTCCCCCTGATTGTCACCCTGATACACAGCCCACTCTGTCCCAGTATTCCCCCTGATTGTTACCCTGATACACAGCCCACTCTGTCCCAGTATTCCCCTTGATTGTTACCCTGATACACAGCCCACTCTGTCCCAGTATTCCCCCTGATTGTCACCCTGATACACAGACCACTCTGTCCCAGTATTACCCCTGATTGTCACCCTGATATACAGCCCTATCTGTCCAATTTAACCCCTGATTGTCACCGTGATGCACAGCCCACTCTGTCCCAGTACTCCTTTGATTGTCACCCTAATATACAGCACTGTCTGTGCTTGTATTCCCTCCGATTGTCACCCTGATACAGAGCCCACTCTGTCCCAGTATTCCCCCTGATTGTCACCCTGATACACAGCCCACTCTGTCCCAGTATTCTCCCTGATTGTCACCCTGATACACAGCCCTCCCTGTCCCAGTATTCCCCCTGATTGTCACCCTGATACACAGCCCACTCTGTCCCAGTATTCTCCCTGATTGTCACCCTGATACACAGCCCACTCTGTCCCAGTGTTCCCACTGATTGTCACCCTGATACACAGCCCAGTCTGTCCCAGTATTCCCCCTGATTGTCACCCTGATACACAGCCCACTCTGTCCCAGTATTCCCCCTGATTGTCACCCTGATACACAGCCCAATCTGTCCCAGTATTCCCCCTCAATGTCACCCTGATACACAGCCCACTCTGTCCCAGTATTCCCACTGATTGTCACCCTGATACACAGCCCACTCTGTCCCAGTATATCCCCCTGATTGTCACCCTGATACACAGCACAATCTGTCCCAGTTTTTTCCCTGATTGTCACCCTGTTACACAGCCCTCTCTGTCCCAGTATTCCCACTGAATGTCACCCCGATACAAACCCCACTCTGTCCCAGTATTCCCCGAGATTTTCACCCTGATACACAGCCCACTCTGTCCCAGTATTCTCCCTGATTGTCACCCTGATACACAGCCAAATCTGTCCCAGTATTCCCCCTGATTGTCACCAAGATACACTGCCCACTCTGTCCCAGTATTACTCCTGATTGTCACCCTGCTACACAGCCCTTTCTGTCCCAGTATTACCCCTGATTTTCACCCTGACACACAGACCACTCGTTCCCAGTATTACCCCTGATTGTCACCCTGATGCACAGCCCACTATTTCCCAAGATTCCACCTGATTGTTACCCTCATATACAGCTCACTCTGTCCAAGCATTCTCCCTGATTGTGATCCTGATACACAGCCCACACTGTCCCAATATTCTCCCTGATTTTCACCCTGATACACAGCCCACTCTGTCCCAGTATTACCCCTGATTGTCACCCTGATACACAGCCCACTGTGTCCCAGTATTACCCCTGATTGTCAACCTGATACACAGCCCACTCTGTCCCAGTACTTCCCTTGATTGTCACCCTGATACACAGCCCACTCTGTCCCAGTATTCCCCCTGATTGTCACCCTGATACACAGCCCACTCTGTCCCCATATTCCCCCTGATTGTCACGTGATACACGGCCCATTCTGTCCCAGTATTACCCCTAATTGTCACCCTGATACACAGCCCACTCTGTCCCAGTATTCCCACTGAATGTCACCCTGATACACAGCACACCCTGTCCCAGTATCCCACTGAATGTCACCCTGATACACAGCCCACTCTGTCCCAGTATTCCCCCTGATTGTTACCTTGAAACACAGCCCTTTCCATCCCAGTATTACCCCTGATTGTCACCCTGATACACAACCCAATCGGTCCCAGTATTACACCTGATTGTCACCCTGATACACAGCCCACTCTGTCCCAGTATTCCCCCTGATTGTCACCGTGATGCACAGCCCAGTCTGTCCCAGTACTCCTCCGATTGTCACCCTAATATACAGCACTGTCTGTGCTTGTATTCCCTCCGATTGTCACCCTGATACAGAGCCCACTCTGGCCCGTATTCCCCCTGAATGACATCCTGATACACAGCCCACTCTGTCCCAGTATTCCCCCTGATTGTCACCCTGATACACAGCCCACTGTGTCCCAGTATTCCCCCTCATTGTCACCCTGATACGCATCCCACTCTGTCCCACTATTCCCCCTGATGGTCACCCTGATAAACAGCCCACTGTGTCCCAGTATTACCCCTGATTGTCACCCCGATACACAGCCCACTCTGTCCCAGTATTCCCCGAGATTTTCACCCTGATACACAGCCAACTCTGTCCCAGTATAACCCCTTGTTGTCACCCTGATACACAGCCCTTTCTGTCCCTGTATTACCTCTGGTTGTCACCCTGATACACAGCCCACTCTGTCCTAGTGTTCCCCCTGATTGTCACCCTGATACACAGCCCACTTTGGCTCAGTATTAACCCTGATTGTAAACCAGACTCACAGCCCTTTTTGTCCCTGTATTCCCCGTGATTTTCACCCTGATACACAGCCCACTCTGGCCCTGTATTCCCCGTGATTGTCACCCTGATACACAGCCCTGTCTGTCCCAGTATTACCCCTGATTGTCACCCTGATCACCAGCCCTCCCTGTCCCAGTATTACCCCTGATTGTCAACCTGATCCACAGCCCAGTCTGTCCCAGTATTCTCCCTGATTGTCAGCCTGATACACAGCCAACTCTGTCCCAGTATTCCACTGATTGTCACCCTGATACACAGCCCACTCTGTCCCAGTATTCCCACTGATTGTCACCCTGATACACAGCCCACTCTGTCCCTGTATTCCCCGTGATTTTCACCCTGATACACAGCCCACTCTGGCCCTGTATTCCCCGTGATTGTCACCCTGATACACAGCCCTCTCTGTCCCAGTATTACCCCTGATTGTCACCCTGATACACAGCCCTCCCTGTCCCAGTATAACCCCTGATTGTCACCCTGATCCACAGCCCAGTCTGTCCCAGTATTCCCCCTGATTGTCACCCTGATACACAGCCCACTCTGTCCCAGTATTCCCCCTGATTGTCACCCTGATAAACAGCCCACTGTGTTCCATTATTACCGCTGATTTACATCCTGATAAAGAGCCAACTCTGTCCCAGTATTACCCCTGTTTGTCAACCTGATACACAGCGCTTTCTGTCCCAGTATTCCCACTGATTGTCACCCTGATATTCAGCCCGCTCTGTGCCAGTGTTTCCCTTGATTGTCACCCTGATACACAGCCATTTCTGTCCCATTACTGCCCCTGATTGTCATCCTGATACACAGCCCACTCTGTCCCAGTATTCCCCCTGATTGTCATCCTGTTACACAGCCCACTCTGTCCCATTATTACCGCTGATTGACACCCTGATAAAGAGCCAACTCTGTTCCAGTATTACCCCTGTTTGTCAACCTGATACACAGCGCTTTCTGTCCCAGTATTCCCCCTGATTGTCACCCTGATACACAGCCCACTGTATCCCAGCATTCCCCCTGACTGTGTTCCTGATACACAGCCCGCTCTGTCCCAGTATTTCCCCTGATTGTCACCCTGATACACAGCCCACTCAGTCACATTATTTCCCCTGATTGTCACCCTGATACACAGACCTATCTGTCTCAGTATTAGCCCTGATTGTCACCCTGACACATAGCCCTCTCTGTCCTAGTATTTCCCCTGATTGTGACCCTGATACACAGCCCGCCCTGTCGCAGTATTCCCCGTGATTGTCTCCTGATACACAGCCCGCTCAGTCCCCGTATTCTGACTGATTGTCACCCTGATACACAGCCCATATCGTCCCAGTATAACCCCTGATTGTCATCCTGATACACAGCCCACTCTGTCCCAGTATTCCCCCTGATTGTCACCCTGATACACAGCTCACTGTGTTCCAGTATTGCCCCTGATTGTCACCCTGATACACAGCCCACTCTGGCTCAGTATTAACCCTGATTGTCAGCCTGATTCACAGCCCTTTCTGTCCCTGTACTCCCCATGATTTTCACCCTGATACACAGCCCTCTCCGTTCCAGTATTACCCCTGATTGTCATGTGATACACAGCCCATTCTGTCCTAGTATAACCCCTGATTGTCACCTTGATACACAGCCCACTCTATCCCAGTATTCCCCCGATCGTCACCCTGTTACACAGCCCTCTCTGTCCCATTATTACCGCTGATTGACACCCTGATAAATAGCCCACTCTGTCCCAGTATTACCCCTGTTTGTCAAGCTGATACACAGCGCTTTCTGTCCCAGTATTACCCCTGATTGTCACCCTGATACACAGCCAACTCTGTCCCAGTATTTCCCCTGATTGTCACCCAGATACACAGCGCTTTCTGTCCCAGTATTACCTCTGATTGTGACCCTTTTACACACCCCATTCTGTCGCAGTATTGCCCCTGATTGTTGCGCTGATACACAGCCCTGTCTGCCCCAGTATTCTCCCTGATTGTCACCCTGATACCCAGCCCATCTGTTCCAGTATTGCCCCTTATTGTGATGCTTGTACCCAGCCCACTCTCTCCCTGTATTCTTGCTGATTGTCACCCTGATAGCCAGCCCACTCTGTCTCTGTATTTCCCCTCATTGTCACCCTGATACACAGCCCACTCTGTCCCAGTATTACCCCTGGTTGTCACCCTGATACACAGGCCTATCTGTCCCAGTATAAGCCCTGAATGTCACCCTGCTGCACTGCCCTTTCTGTTCCAGTATTACCCCTGATTTTCACCCTGATACACAGCCCTCTTTGTCCCATTATTACCCCTGATTGTCACCCTGATACACAGCCCTTTCTGTCCCAGTATTACCCCTGATTGTGACCTTGATACACAGCGCACTCTTACCCAAGATTCCACCTGATTGTTACCCTCATATACAGCTCACTCTGTCCAAGCATTCTCCCTGATTGTGTTCCTGATACACAGCCCACACTGTCCCAATATTCTCCCTGATTGTCAACCTGATGATAGCCAATATGTGCCAATATTCTCCCTGCCTGTCACCCTGATACACAGCCCACTCTGTCCCAGTACTCCGCTTGACTGTCACCCTGATACACAGCCTACTCTGTCCCAGTATTACCCCTGATTGTCACACTGATACACAGCCCACTCTCTTCCAATATTCTCCCTGATTGTCACCCTGATACACAGCCCTTTCTGTCCCAGTATTACCCCTGATTGTCACACTGATACACAGCCCTTTCTGTCCCAGTATTCCCCCTGACTGACACTCTGATACAAAGCCCACTCTGTCCTAGTATTACCCATGATTGTCACCCTGATACACAGCCCACTCTGTCCCAGTATTCCCCCTGACTGTCACTCTGATACACAGCCCACTCTGTCGCTGTATTCCCCCTGACTGTCACTCTGATACACAGCCCTCTCTGTCCCAGTATTCTCCCTGATTGTGATCCTGATACACAGCCCACACTGTCCCAGTATTCTCCCTGATTGTCAAACTGATACTAGCCAATATGTGCCAGTATTCCCCCGATTGTCACTCTGATACACAGCCCACTCTGTCTCAGTATTTCCCCTGATTGTCACCCTGATACACTGCCATCCCTGTCCCAGTATTTCCCGAGATTTCCACCCAGATACACAGCCCACTCTGTTCCAGCATTCCCCTTGATTGTGACCCTGATACACAGCCCAAACTGGCCCAATATTACCCCGATTGTCACCCTGATACACAGCCCACTCTGTCCCTTATTCCCCCTGATTGTCACCCTGATACACAGACCACTCTGTCCTAGTATTCCCCATGATTGACACACTGATACAGAACCCACTCTGTCCAAGTATTTCCACTGATTGTCATCCTGATACACAGCCCTCTCTGTCCCATTTTTACCGCTGATTGACACCCTGATAAAGAGCCAACTCTGTCCCAGTATTACCCCTGTTTGTCAACCTGATACACAGCGCTTTCTGTCCCAGTATTACCCCTGATTGTCACCCTGATGTACAGCCAACTCTGTCCCAGTATTCCCCCTGATTGTCACCCTGATACACAGCCCACTGTATCCCAGTATTCCCCCTGATTGTCACCCTGATACACAGCCCACTGTATCCCAGCATTCCCCCTGACTGTGTTCCTGATACACAGCCCACTCTGTCGCAGTATTCCACCTGATTGTTGCGCTGATACACAGCCCACTCTGTCCCAGTATTACCCCTGGTTGTCACCCTGATACACAGCTCACTCTGTCCCAGTAATCCACCTGATTGTCACCCTGATACACAGCCCACTTTGTCCAATTATTCTCCCTGAGTGTCACCCTGATACACAGCTCACTCTGTCCCAGTCATCCACCTGATTGTCACCCTGATACAGAGCCCACCCTGTGCCAGTTTTCTCACTGATTGTCACCCTGATACCCAGCCCAGTCTGTTCCAGCATTGCCCCATATTGTGATGCTGATACTCAGCCCACTCTGTCCCTGTATTCTTGCTGATTGTCACCCTGATAGCCAGCCTACTCTGTCCCTGTATTTCCCATATTGTCACCCTGATACACAGCCCACTCTGTCCCAGTGTTACCCCTGGTTGTCACCCTGATACATAGCCCTATCTGTCCCAGTATAAGCCCTGAATGTCACCCTGCTACACAGCCCTTTCTGTCCCAGTATTACCCCTGATTTTCACCCTGATACACAGCCCACTGTGTCCCAGTATTCCCCCCGATTGTGACCCTGATACACAGCCCACTCTGTCCCAGCATTCCCGCTGATTGTCACCCTGATACACAGCCCACACTGTCCCAGTATTCTCCCTGATTGTCAAACTGATACTAGCGAATAGATGCAAGTATTCTCTGTGATTGTCATCCTGTTACACAGCCCACTGTGTCCCAGTATTAGCCCTGATTGTCACCCTGCTACTCAGCACATTCGGTCCCATTATTCCCCCTGATTGTTACCTTGATACACAGCCCTCTCTTTCCCCATATACCCACTGATTGTCACCCTGATACACAGTCCACTGTGTCCCAGTATTACCCCTGATTGTCAGCCTGATACACAGCCCAATGTGTCCCAGTATTCCCCCTGATTGTCACCCTGATACACAGCCCACTCTGTCCCAGTATTCCCCCTGATTGTCAACCTGATACACCGCCCACTCTGTCCCAGTATTCCCCCTGATTGTCACCCTGATACATAGCCCTATCTGTCCCAGTATTACCCCTAATTGTCACCCTCATACACAGCCCACTCTGTCCCAGTATTCCCCATGAGTGACACACTGATACAGAACCCAATCTGTCCAGTATTTCCGCTGATTGTCACCCTGATAAACAGCACTCTCTGTCCCAGTATTCTCCCTGATTGTTTCCTTGAGACACAGCCCACTCTGTCCCAGTATTCCCACTGATTGTCACCCTGATACACAGCCCACTCTGTCCCAGTATTCCCACTGATTGTCACCCTGATACACAGCCCACTCTGTCCCAGTATTCCCACTGATTGTCACCCCGATACAAACCCCAATCTGTCCCAGTATTCTCCCTGATTGTCACCCTGATACACAGCCCTTTCCATCCCGGTATTACCCCTGATTGTCACCCTGATACACAACCCAATCGGTCCCAGTATTAACCCTGTTTGTCACCCTGATACACAGCCCACTCTGTCCCAGTATTACCCCTGGTTGTCACCCTGATATACAGCCCTATCTGTCCAAGCATAACCCCTGATTGTCACCCTGATGCACAGCCCACGCTGTCCCAGTACTCCCCTGATTGTCACCCTAATATACAGCACTGTCTGTGCTTGTATTCCCTCCGATTATCACCCTGATACAGAGCCCACTCTGACCCCCGTATTACCCCTGATTGTCACCCTGATACACAGCCCACTCTGTCCCAGTACTCCTCCTGATTGTCACCCTGATACAGAACCCACTGTGTCCCAGTATTTCCACTGATTGTCACCCTGATACACAGCCCACTGTGTCCCAGTATTCCCTCTGATTGTTACCTTTATACGTAGCCCTCTCTTTCCCAATATACCCACTGAATGTCACCCTGATACAAACCCCAATCTGTCCCAGTATTCTCACTGATTGTCATTTTGGTACACAGCCCACTCTGTCCCAGTATTACCCCTGATTGTCACCCTGATACACAGCCCAGTCTGTCCTAGTATTCCCCCTGATTGTCACCCTGATACACAGACCACTCTGTCCTAGTATTCCCCATGATTGACACACTGATACAGAACCCACTCTGTCCAAGTATTTCCACTGATTGTCACCGTAATACACAGCCAACTGTGTCCCATTATTCCCCCTGTTTGTTATCTTGATACACAGCCCTCTCTTTCCCCATATACCCACTGATTGTCACCCTGATACAAACCCCGATCTGTCCCTGTATTCTCACTGATTGTCACCCTGATACACAGCACTTTCTGTCCCAGTATTCCCCCTGACTGTCACCCTGATACCCAACCCTTTCTGTCCCTGTATTGACCCTGAGTGTCACCCTGATACACAGCCCAGTCTGTCCCAGTATTCTCCCTGATTGTCACCCTGATCCATAGCCCAGTGTTCCAGTATTCCCCCTGATTGTCACCCTGATACACAGCCCGCACTTTCCCAATATTCCACCTGACTATTACCCTCATATACAGCTCACTCTGTCCCAGTATTCTTCCTGATTGTGACCCTGATTCACAGCCCAATCTGGCCCTGTATTCCCACTGATTGTTACAGTGGTTCACAGCCCTTTCTGTCGCAGTTTTCCCCGTGATTGTCACCCTGCTACACAGTCCTCTCTGTCCCAGTATTCCGCCTGATTGTCACCCTTATACAGAGCCCACTCTGTCCCAGTATTCCCCCTGATTGTTACCTTGATAGACAGCCCACTCTGTCCCAGTATTCCCACTGATTGTCACCCTGATACACAGCCCACTCTGTCCCAGTATTCCCCCTGATTGTCACCCTGACACAGAGCCCATGCTGTCCCAGTATTCCCACTGATTGTCACCCTGATACACAGCCCTTTCGGTCCCAGTATTCCCCCTGATTGTCACCTAGATACAAAGCCTACTCTGTCCCAGTATTTCCCCTGATTTTAACAATGATACACAGCCCTTTCTGTCCGAGAAACTTCCCGTGACTTTCACCTTGATTCAGAGCCCACACTGGCCCAGTATTCCCCCTGATCATCGCCCTGATTTACAGCCCTCTCTGTCCCATTATACCCCTGATTGTCACTCTGATACACAGCCCTTTCTGTCCCAGTATTCCCCCTGATCATCGCCCTGATTTACAGCCCTCTCTGTCCCATTATACCCCTGATTGTCACCCTGATACACAGCCCTTTCTGTCCCAGTATTACCCCTGATTGTGACCCTGATACACAGCCCACTCTTACCCAAGATTCCACCTGATTGTTACCCTCATATACAGCTCACTCTGTCCAAGCATTCTCCCTGATTGTGTTCCTGATACACAGCCCACGCTGTCCCAATATTCTCCCTGATTGTCAACCTGATGATAGCTAATATGTGCCAATATTCTCCCTGCCTGTCACCCTGATACACAGCCCACTCTGTCCCAGTACTCCCCTTGACTGTCATCCTGATACACAGCCTAATCTGTCCCAGTATTACCCCTGATTGTCACACTGATACACAGCCCACTCTGTCCCAGTATTCCCCCTGATTGTCACCCTGATACAGAGCCTACTCTGTCCCAGTATTAGCCCTGATTGTCACACTGATACACAGCCCTTTCTGTCCCAGTATTCTCTCTGATTGTCACACTGATACACAGCACACTGTATCCCAGCATTCCCCCTGACTGCGTTCCTGATACACACCCCATTCTGTCGCAGTATTGCCCCTGATTGTTGCGCTGATACACAGCCCACTCTGTCCCAGTATTCCACCTGATTGTCACCCTGATACACAGCCCATATCGTCCCAGTATAACCCCTGATTGTCATCCTGATACACAGCCCACTCTGTCCCAGTAATACCCATGGTTGTCACCCTGATACACAGCCCTCTCTGTCCCAATATTCCCCCTGATTGTCACCCTGATACATAGTCCACTCTGTCCCAGTATTACCCCTGATTGTCACCCTGATACACAGCCCTCTCTGTCCCAGTATTTCTCTTGATTGTCACCCACATACATAGTCCGCTCTGTCCCAGTATTCCCACTGATTGTCACCCTGATGCACAGCCCACTCTGTCCCAGCATTTCCCTTGATTGTCACCCACATACATAGTCCGCTCTGTCCCAGTATTACCCCTGATAGTCACCCTGATACACAGCCCTTTCTGTCCCAGTATTACCCCTGATTGTGACCCTGATACACAGCGCACTCTTACCCAAGATTCCACCTGATTGTTACCCTCATATACATCTCACTCTGTCCAAGCATTCTCCCTGATTGTGTTCCTGATACACAGCCCACACTGTCCCAATATTCTCCCTGATTGTCAACCTGATGATAGCCAATATGTGCCAATATTCCCCCTGCCTGTCACCCTGATACACAGCCCACACTGTCCCAATATTCTCCCTGATTGTCAACCTGATGATAGCCAATATGTGCCAATATTCGCCCTGCCTTTCACCCTGATACACAGCCCACTCTGGCCCAGTATTCCCCCTGATTATCACCCTGATACACAGCCCACTCTGTCCCAGTATTACCCCTGATTGTCACCCTAATACACAGCCCTTTCTGTCCCAGTATTCCCCCTGACTGACACTCTGATACACAGCCCACTCTGTCCCAGTATTCCACCTGATTGTCACCCTGATACACAGCCCTTTCTGTCCGATAAACTTCCCGTGATTTTCACCTTGATTCAGAGCCCACACTGGCCCAGTATTCCCCCTGATCATCGCCCTGATACACAGCCCTCTCTGTCCCAGTATTTCTCTTGATTGCCACCCACATACATAGTCCGCTCTGTCCCAGTATTACCCCTGATTGTCACCCTGATGCACAGCCCACTCTGTCCCAGCATTTCCCTTGATTGTCACCCACATACATAGTCCTCTCTGTCCCAGTATTCCACTGATTGTCACCCTGATACACAGCCCAAACTGTCCCAGTATTCACCCTGATTGTCACCCTGATACACAGCCCTCTCTGTCCCAGTATTTCTCTTGATTGTCACCCACATACATAGTCCGCTCTGTCCCAGTATTACCCCTGATTGTCACCCTGATACACAGCCTGCTCTCCCAGTATTCCACTGATTGTCACCCTGATACATAGCCCACTCTGTCCCAGTATTCCCCCTGTTTGTCACCCTGATACACAGCTCACTGTGTTCCAGTATTGCCCCTGATTGTCACCCTGATTCACAGCCCACTCTGGCTCAGTATTAACCCTGATTGTCAGCCTGATTCACAGCCCTTTCTGTCCCTGTACTCCCCATGATTTTCACTCTGATACACAGCCCACTCTGGCTCTGTATTCCCCGTGATTGTCACCCTGATGCACAGCCCTCTCTGTCCCAGTATTACCCCTGATTGTCACGTGATACACAGCCCATTCTGTCCCAGTAAAACCCCTGATTGTCACCTTGATACACAGCCCTTTCTGTCCCATTACTACCCCTGATTGTCATCCTGATACACAGCCCTCTCTGTCCCATTATTACCGCTGATTGACACCCTGATAAAGAGCCAACTCTGTCCCAGTATTACCCCTGTTTGTCAAGCTGATACACAGCGCTTTCTGTCCCAGTATTACCCCTGATTATCACCCTGATACACAGCAACTCTGTCCCAGTATTTCCCCTGATTGTCACCCAGATACACAGCGCTTTCTGTCCCAGTATTACCCCTGATTGTGACCCTGATACACACCCCATTCTGTCGCAGTATTGCCCCTGATTGTTGCGCTGATACACAGCCCTGTCTGCCCAAGTATTCTCCCTGATTGTCACCCTGATACACAGCCCACTCGGTTCCATTATTCTCCCTGAGTGTCACCCTGATATACAGCCCACCCTGTGCCAGTTTTCTCACTGATTGTCACCCTGATACCCAGCCCATCTGTTCCAGTATTGCCCCTTATTGTGATGCTTATACCCAGCCCACTCTGTCCCTGTATTCTTGCTGATTGTCACCCTGATAGCCAGCCCACTCTGTCTCTGTATTTCCCCTCATTGTCACCCTGATACACAGCCCACTCTGTCCCAGTATTACCCCTGGTTGTCACCCTGATACACAGGCCTATCTGTCCCAGTATAAGCCCTGAATGTCACCCTGCTACACAGCCCTTTCTGTTCCAGTATTACCCCTGATTTTCACCCTGATACACAGCCCTCTCTGTCCCATTATTACCCCTGATTGTCACCCTGATACACAGCGCACTCTTACCCCAAGATTCCACCTGATTGTTACCCTCATATACAGCTCACTCTGTCCAAGCATTCTCCCTGATTGTGATCTTGATACACAGCCCACACTGTCCCAATATTCTCCCGGATTGTCAACCTGATGATAGCCAATATGTGCCAATATTCTCCCTGCCTGTCACCCTGATACACAGCCCACTCTGTCCCAGTACTCCCCTTGACTGTCATCCTGATACACAGCCTAATCTGTCCCAGTATTACCCCTGATTGTCACACTGATACACAGCCCACTCTGTCCCAGTATTCCCCCTGATTGTCACCCTGATGCAGGGCCTACTCTGTCCCAGTATTAGCCCTGATTGTCACACTGATACACAGCCCTTTCTGTCCCAGTATTACCCCTGATTGTGACCCTGATACACACCCCATTCTCTCGCAGTATTGCCCCTGATTGTTGCGCTGATACACAGCCCTGTCTGCCCAAGTATTCTCCCTGATTGTCACCCTGATACACAGCCCACTCTGTCCCAGTATTCTCCCTGACTGTCACTCTGATACACAGCCCACTCTGTCGCTGTATTCCCCCTGACTGTCACTCTGATACACAGCCCTCTCTGTCCCAGTATTCTTCCTGATTGTGATCCTGATACACAGCCCACACTGTCCCAGTATTCTCCCTGATTGTCAAACTGATACTAACCAATATGTGCCAGCATTCCCCCTGATTGTCATTCTGATACACAGACCACTGTGTCCCAATATCCCCCCTGATTGTCACTCTGATACACAGCCCACTGTGTCCCAGTATTACCCCTGATTGTCACCCTGATACACTGCCCACTCTGTCTCAGTATTTCCCCTGATTGTCACCCTGATACACTGCCATCCCTGTCCCAGTATTTCCCGAGATTTCCACCCAGATACACAGCCCACTCTGTTCCAGTATTCCCCTTGACTGTGACCCTGATACACAGCTCACACTGGCCCAATATTACCCCTGATTGTCACCCTGATACACAGCCCACTCTGTCACAGTATTCCCCCTGATTGTCACCCTCATACACAGCCCACTGTGTCCCAGTATTCCCCCTGATTGTCACCCTGATACACAGACCACTCTGTCCTAGTATTCCCCATGATTGACACACTGATACAGAACCCACTCTGTCCAAGTATTTCCACTGATTGTCACCGTAATACACAGCCCACTGTGTCCCATTATTCCCCCTGTTTGTTATCTTGATACACAGCCCTCTCTTTCCCCATATACCCACTGATTGTCACCCTGATACAAACCCCGATCTGTCCCTGTATTCTCACTGAATGTCACCCTGATACACAGCACTTTCTGTCCCATTACTGCCCCTGATTGTCACCCTGATACACAGCCCACTCTGTCCCAGTATTGACCCTGAGTGTCACCCTGATACACAGCCCAGTCTGTCCCAGTATTCTCCCTGATTGTCACCCTGATCCATAGCCCAGTGTTCCAGTATTCCCCCTGATTGTCACCCTGATACACAGCCCGCACTTTCCCAATATTCCACCTGACTGTTACCCTCATATACAGCTCACTCTGTCCCAGTATTCTTCCTGATTGTCACCCTGATACACAGACCACTCTGTCCTAGTATTCCCCATGATTGACACACTGATACAGAACCCACTCTGTCCAAGTATTTCCACTGATTGTCACTCTGATACACAGCCCACTGTGTCCCAGTATTCCCCCTGATTGTCACCCTGATACACAGACCACTCTGTCCTAGTATTCCCCAATGATTGACACACTGATACAGAACCTACTCTGTCCAAGTATTTCCATTGATTGTCACCGTAATACACAGCCCACTGTGTCCCATTATTCCCCCTGTTTGTTATCTTGATACACAGCCCTCTCTTTCCCCATATACCCACTGATTGTCACCCTGATACAAACCCCGATCTGTCCCTGTATTCTCACTGATTGTCACCCTGATACACAGCACTTTCTGTCCCATTACTGCCCCTGATTGTCACCCTGATACACAGCCCACTTTGTCCCAGTATTGACCCTGAGTGTCACCCTGATACACAGCCCAGTCTGTCCCAGTATTCTCCCTGATTGTCACCCTGATCCATAGCCCAGTGTTCCAGTATTCCCCCTGATTGTCACCCTGATACACAGCCCGCACTTTCCCAATATTCCACCTGACTGTTACCCTCATATACAGCTCACTCTGTCCCAGTATTCTTCCTGATTGTCACCCTGATACACAGCTCACTCTGTCCCAGTATTCTTCCTGATTGTCACCCTCACACACAGCCCACTCTGTCCCAGTATAATCCCTGAATGTCACCTTGATACACAGCCCTTTCTGTCCCATTACTGCTCCTGATTATCATCCTGATACACAGCCCTCTCCGTCCCATTATTCCCGCTGATTGACACCCTGATAAAGAGCCAACTCTGTCCCAGTATTCCCCCTGATTGTCATCCTGATACACAGCGCTTTCTGTCCAAGTATAACCCCTGATTGTCACCCTGATACACAGCCCTATCTGTCCCAGTATTTCCCCTGATTGTCACCCTGATACACAGCCCACTGTATCCCAGCATTCCCCCTGATTGTGTTCCTGATACACACCCCATTGTGTCGCAGTATTGACCCTGATTGTTGCGCTGATACACAGCCCTGTCTGCCCCAGTATTCTCCCTGAGTGTCACCCTGATATACAGCCCACCGTGTGCCAGTTTTCTCACTGATTGTCACCCTGATACCCAGCCCACTCTTTTCCAGTATTGCCCCTTATTGTGATGCTTATACCCAGCCACTCTGTCCCTGTATTCTTGCTGATTGTCACCCTGATAGCCAGCCCACTCTGTCCCTGTATTACCCCTGGTTTTCACCCTGATACACAGCCCTATCTGTCCCAGTATAAGCCCTGAATGTCACCCTGCTACACAGCCCTTTCTGTCCCAGTATTACCCCTGATTTTCACCCTGATACACAGCCATTTCTGTCCCATTATTACCCCTGATTGTCACCCTGATACACAGACATATCTGTCCCTGTATTTCCCCTCATTGTCACCCTGATACACAGCCCACTCTGTCCCAGTATTACCCCTGCTTGTCACCCTGATACACAGCCCTATCTGTCAATGTATAAGCCCTGAATGTCACCCTGCTACACAGCTCTTTCTGTCCCAGTATTTCCCCGATTGTCACACTGATGCACAGCCCACTCTGTCCTAGTATTCTCCCTGATTGTCACCAAGATACACAGCCCGCTCTGTACCAGTATTCCCCCTGATTGTGACCCTGATACACAGCCCAATCTGGCCCTGTATTCCCACTGATTGTTACAGTGGTTCACAGCCCTTTCTGTCGCAGTTTTCCCCGTGATTGTCACCCTGCTACCCAGTCCACTCTGTCCCAGTATTCCGCCTGATTGTCACCCTTATACAGAGCCCACTCTGACCCGTTATTGCTCCTGATTGTGGTCCTGATACACAGCCCACTCTCTCCCAGTATTCCCCCTGATTGTCACCCTGACAAAGAGCCCACTCTGTCCCAGTATTGCCACTGATTGTCACCCTGATACACAGCCCACTCTGTCCCAGTATTCCCCCTGATTGTCACCTAGATACAAAGCCTACTCTGTCCCAGTATTTCCCCTGATTTTAACAATGATACACAGCCCTTTCTGTCCGAGAAACTTCCCGTGATTTTCACCTTGATTCAGAGTCCACACTGGGCCAGTATTCCCCCTGATCATCGCCCTGATTTACAGCCCTCTCTGTCCCATTATACCCCTGATTGTCACCTTGATACACAGCCCTTTCTGTCCCAGTATTACCCCTGATTGTGACCCTGATACACAGCGCACTCTTACCCAAGATTCCACCTGATTGTTACCCTCATATACAGCTCACTCTGTCCAAGCATTCTCCCTGATTGTGTTCCTGATACACAGCCCACACTGTCCCAATATTCTCCCTGATTGTCAACCTGATGATAGCCAATATGTGCCAATATTCTCCCTGCCTGTCACCCTGATACACAGCCCACTCTGTCCTAGTACTCCCCTTGACTGTCATCCTGATACAGAGCCTACTCTGTCCCAGTATTAGCCCTGATTGTCACATTGATACACAGCCCTTTCTGTCCCTGTATTCCCCCTGATTGTCACCCTGATACACAGCCCACTCTGTCCCAGTATCAGCCCTGATTGTCACACTGATACACAGCCCTTTCTGTCCCTGTATTCCCCCTGATTGTCACCCTGATACACAGCCCACTCTGTCCCAGTATTCCCCCTGATTGTCACCCTGATACACAGCCCTTTCTGTCCCAGTATTCGTCCTGACTGACACTCTGATACACAGCCCACTCTGTCCTAGTATTACCCATGATTGTCACTCTGATACACAGCCCACTCTGTCCCAGTATTCCCCCTGATTGTCACCCTGATACAAAGCCCACTCTGTCCCTGTATTCCCCTGATCGTCACCTTGATACACAGCCCACTCTGTCCCAGTATTTCCCCTCATTGTCACCCTGATACACAGCCCTCTCTGTCCCAGTATTCCCCCTGATTGTCACCCTGATACACAGCCCTTTCTGTCCCAGTATTACCCCGGATTGTCACCCTGATACGCAGCTCACTCTGTCCCAGTATTCCCCGTGATTGTCACTCTGATACACAGCCCACTCTGTCCCAGTATTCCCCCTGATTGTCACCCTGATACACAGCCCTTTCTGTCCCAGTATTACCCCGGATTGTCACCCTGATACGCAGCTCACTCTGTCCCAGTATTCCCCGTGATTGTCACTCTGATACACAGCCCACTCTGTCCCAGTATTCCTCCTGATTGTCACCCTGATACACAGCCCTTTCTGTCCGAGAAACTTCCCGTGATTTTCACCTTGATTCAGAGTCCACACTGGGCCAGTATTCCCCCTGATCATTGCCCTGATTTACAGCCCTCTCTGTCCCATTATACCCCTGATTGTCACCCTGATACACAGCCCTTTCTGTCCCAGTATTACCCCTGATTGTGACCCTGATACACAGCGCACTCTTACCCAAGATTCCACCTGATTGTTACCCTCATATACAGCTCACTCTGTCCAAGCATTCTCCCTGATTGTGTTCCTGATACACAGCCCACACTGTCCCAATATTCTCCCTGATTGTCAACCTGATGATAGCCAATATGTGCCAATATTCTCCCTGCCTGTCACCCTGATACACAGCCCACTCTGTCCCAGTACTCCCCTTGACTGTCATCCTGATACAGAGCCTACTCTGTCCCAGTATTAGCCCTGATTGTCACACTGATACACAGCCCTTTCTGTCCCTGTATTCCCCCTGATTGTCACCCTGATACACAGCCCACTCTGTCCCAGTATTAGCCCAGATTGTCACACTGATACACAGCCCTTTCTGTCCCTGTATTCCCCCTGATTGTCACCCTGATACACAGCCCACTCTGTCCCAGTATTCCCCCTGATTGTCACCCTGATACACAGCCCTTTCTGTCCCAGTATTCGTCCTGACTGACACTCTGATACACAGCCCACTCTGTCCCAGTATTCCCCCTGATTGTCACCCTGATACACAGCCCACTCTGTCCCTGTATTCGCCTGATCGTCACCCTGATACACAGCCCTATCTGTCCCGGTATTACACCTGATTGTGACCCTGATACGCAGCGCACTCTGACCCAGTATTCCCACTGATTGTCACCTTGATACACAGCCCACTCTGTCCCAGTATTTCCCCTCATTGTCACCCTGATACACAGCCCTCTCTGTCCCAGTATTCCCCCTGATTGTCACCCTGATACACAGCCCTTTCTGTCCCAGTATTACCCCGGATTGTCACCCTGATACGCAGCTCACTCAGTCCCTGTATTCCCACTGATTGTCACCCTGATACACAGCCCACTCTGTCCCAGTATTCCCCGTGATTGTCACTCTGATACACAGCCCACTCTGTCCCAGTATTCCTCCTGATTGTCACCCTGATACACAGCCCTTTCTGTCCGAGAAACTTCCCGTGATTTTCACCTTGATTCAGAGCCCACACTGGCCCAGTATTCCCCCTGATCATCGCCCTGATTTACAGCCCTCTCTGTCCCATTATACCCCTGATTGACACTCTGATACACAGCCCACTCTGTCCCAGTAATCACCCTGATTGTCACCCTGATACACAGCCCACTGTGTCCCAGTATTCCCCCTGATTGTCACCTAGATACACAGCCCACTCCGTCCCAGTATTCCCCCTGATTGTCACCTAGATACACAGCCCACTCTGTCCCAGTATTACCCCTGATTGTCACCCTGATACACAGCCCACACTGTCCCAGTATTCCCCCTGATTGTCACCCTGATACCCATCCCACTCAGTGCCAGTATTTCCCTTGATTGTCACCCTTATACAGAGCCCACTCTTTCCCAGTATTCCACCTCATTGTCACCCTCATATACAACTCACTCTGTCCCAGTATTTCCCCGTGATGTTCACCCTGATATATAGACCTTTCTGGCCCAGTATTTCCCCGATTGTCACCCTGATACACAGCCCACTGTGTCCCAGTATTTCCCCTGATTGTCACCCTGATACACAGCCCTCTCTGTCCCAGTAATACCCCTGATTGTCTCTCTGATACACAGCCCTTTCTGTCCGAGTATTCCCCGTGATTTTCACCTTGATACCGAGCCCACTCTGTCCCAGTATTCCCCCTGATTGTCACTCTGATGCATAGTCCACTCTGTCCCAGTATTCTCCCTGATTGTCACCACGATACACAGCCCACTGTGTCCCAGTATTCCCCCTGATAGTGACACTGATACACAACCCTTTCTGTCCCAGTATTCCCCCTGATTGTCACCAAGATACATAGCCCGCTCTGTCCCAGTATTCCCCCGATAGTGACCCTGAAACACAGCCCTGTCTGCCCCAGTATTCTCCCTGATTGTCACCCTGATGCACAGCCTTTTCTGTCCCAGTATTACCCCTGATTGTCACCCTGATACAAAGCCCACTCTGTCCCAGTATTACCCCTGATTGTCACCCTGATACGCAGCTCACTCAGTCCCTGTATTCCCACTGATTGTCACCCTGATACACAGCCCACTCTGTCCCAGTATTCTCCCTGACTGTCACTCTGATACACAGCCCACTCTGTCGCTGTATTCCCCCTGACTGTCACTCTGATACACAGCCCTCTCTGTCCCAGTATTCTTCCTGATTGTGATCCTGATACACAGCCCACACTGTCCCAGTATTCTCCCTGATTGTCAAACTGATACTAACCAATATGTGCCAGCATTCCCCCTGATTGTCATTCTGATACACAGACCACTGTGTCCCAATATCCCCCCTGATTGTCACTCTGATACACAGCCCACTGTGTCCCAGTATTACCCCTGATTGTCACCCTGATACACTGCCCACTCTGTCTCAGTATTTCCCCTGATTGTCACCCTGATACACTGCCATCCCTGTCCCAGTATTTCCCGAGATTTCCACCCAGATACACAGCCCACTCTGTTCCAGTATTCCCCTTGACTGTGACCCTGATACACAGCTCACACTGGCCCAATATTACCCCTGATTGTCACCCTGATACACAGCCCACTCTGTCACAGTATTCCCCCTGATTGTCACCCTCATACACAGCCCACTGTGTCCCAGTATTCCCCCTGATTGTCACCCTGATACACAGACCACTCTGTCCTAGTATTCCCCATGATTGACACACTGATACAGAACCCACTCTGTCCAAGTATTTCCACTGATTGTCACCGTAATACACAGCCCACTGTGTCCCATTATTCCCCCTGTTTGTTATCTTGATACACAGCCCTCTCTTTCCCCATATACCCACTGATTGTCACCCTGATACAAACCCCGATCTGTCCCTGTATTCTCACTGAATGTCACCCTGATACACAGCACTTTCTGTCCCATTACTGCCCCTGATTGTCACCCTGATACACAGCCCACTCTGTCCCAGTATTGACCCTGAGTGTCACCCTGATACACAGCCCAGTCTGTCCCAGTATTCTCCCTGATTGTCACCCTGATCCATAGCCCAGTGTTCCAGTATTCCCCCTGATTGTCACCCTGATACACAGCCCGCACTTTCCCAATATTCCACCTGACTGTTACCCTCATATACAGCTCACTCTGTCCCAGTATTCTTCCTGATTGTCACCCTGATACACAGACCACTCTGTCCTAGTATTCCCCATGATTGACACACTGATACAGAACCCACTCTGTCCAAGTATTTCCACTGATTGTCACTCTGATACACAGCCCACTGTGTCCCAGTATTCCCCCTGATTGTCACCCTGATACACAGACCACTCTGTCCTAGTATTCCCCAATGATTGACACACTGATACAGAACCTACTCTGTCCAAGTATTTCCATTGATTGTCACCGTAATACACAGCCCACTGTGTCCCATTATTCCCCCTGTTTGTTATCTTGATACACAGCCCTCTCTTTCCCCATATACCCACTGATTGTCACCCTGATACAAACCCCGATCTGTCCCTGTATTCTCACTGATTGTCACCCTGATACACAGCACTTTCTGTCCCATTACTGCCCCTGATTGTCACCCTGATACACAGCCCACTTTGTCCCAGTATTGACCCTGAGTGTCACCCTGATACACAGCCCAGTCTGTCCCAGTATTCTCCCTGATTGTCACCCTGATCCATTGCCCAGTGTTCCAGTATTCCCCCTGATTGTCACCCTGATACACAGCCCGCACTTTCCCAATATTCCACCTGACTGTTACCCTCATATACAGCTCACTCTGTCCCAGTATTCTTCCTGATTGTCACCCTGATACACAGCTCACTCTGTCCCAGTATTCTTCCTGATTGTCACCCTCACACACAGCCCACTCTGTCCCAGTATAATCCCTGAATGTCACCTTGATACACAGCCCTTTCTGTCCCATTACTGCTCCTGATTATCATCCTGATACACAGCCCTCTCCGTCCCATTATTCCCGCTGATTGACACCCTGATAAAGAGCCAACTCTGTCCCAGTATTCCCCCTGATTGTCATCCTGATACACAGCGCTTTCTGTCCAAGTATAACCCCTGATTGTCACCCTGATACACAGCCCTATCTGTCCCAGTATTTCCCCTGATTGTCACCCTGATACACAGCCCACTGTATCCCAGCATTCCCCCTGATTGTGTTCCTGATACACACCCCATTGTGTCGCAGTATTGACCCTGATTGTTGCGCTGATACACAGCCCTGTCTGCCCCAGTATTCTCCCTGAGTGTCACCCTGATATACAGCCCACCGTGTGCCAGTTTTCTCACTGATTGTCACCCTGATACCCAGCCCACTCTTTTCCAGTATTGCCCCTTATTGTGATGCTTATACCCAGCCACTCTGTCCCTGTATTCTTGCTGATTGTCACCCTGATAGCCAGCCCACTCTGTCCCTGTATTACCCCTGGTTTTCACCCTGATACACAGCCCTATCTGTCCCAGTATAAGCCCTGAATGTCACCCTGCTACACAGCCCTTTCTGTCCCAGTATTACCCCTGATTTTCACCCTGATACACAGCCATTTCTGTCCCATTATTACCCCTGATTGTCACCCTGATACACAGACATATCTGTCCCTGTATTTCCCCTCATTGTCACCCTGATACACAGCCCACTCTGTCCCAGTATTACCCCTGCTTGTCACCCTGATACACAGCCCTATCTGTCAATGTATAAGCCCTGAATGTCACCCTGCTACACAGCTCTTTCTGTCCCAGTATTTCCCCGATTGTCACACTGATGCACAGCCCACTCTGTCCTAGTATTCTCCCTGATTGTCACCAAGATACACAGCCCGCTCTGTACCAGTATTCCCCCTGATTGTGACCCTGATACACAGCCCAATCTGGCCCTGTATTCCCACTGATTGTTACAGTGGTTCACAGCCCTTTCTGTCGCAGTTTTCCCCGTGATTGTCACCCTGCTACCCAGTCCACTCTGTCCCAGTATTCCGCCTGATTGTCACCCTTATACAGAGCCCACTCTGACCCGTTATTGCTCCTGATTGTGGTCCTGATACACAGCCCACTCTCTCCCAGTATTCCCCCTGATTGTCACCCTGACAAAGAGCCCACTCTGTCCCAGTATTGCCACTGATTGTCACCCTGATACACAGCCCACTCTGTCCCAGTATTCCCCCTGATTGTCACCTAGATACAAAGCCTACTCTGTCCCAGTATTTCCCCTGATTTTAACAATGATACACAGCCCTTTCTGTCCGAGAAACTTCCCGTGATTTTCACCTTGATTCAGAGTCCACACTGGGCCAGTATTCCCCCTGATCATCGCCCTGATTTACAGCCCTCTCTGTCCCATTATACCCCTGATTGTCACCTTGATACACAGCCCTTTCTGTCCCAGTATTACCCCTGATTGTGACCCTGATACACAGCGCACTCTTACCCAAGATTCCACCTGATTGTTACCCTCATATACAGCTCACTCTGTCCAAGCATTCTCCCTGATTGTGTTCCTGATACACAGCCCACACTGTCCCAATATTCTCCCTGATTGTCAACCTGATGATAGCCAATATGTGCCAATATTCTCCCTGCCTGTCACCCTGATACACAGCCCACTCTGTCCTAGTACTCCCCTTGACTGTCATCCTGATACAGAGCCTACTCTGTCCCAGTATTAGCCCTGATTGTCACATTGATACACAGCCCTTTCTGTCCCTGTATTCCCCCTGATTGTCACCCTGATACACAGCCCACTCTGTCCCAGTATCAGCCCTGATTGTCACACTGATACACAGCCCTTTCTGTCCCTGTATTCCCCCTGATTGTCACCCTGATACACAGCCCACTCTGTCCCAGTATTCCCCCTGATTGTCACCCTGATACACAGCCCTTTCTGTCCCAGTATTCGTCCTGACTGACACTCTGATACACAGCCCACTCTGTCCTAGTATTACCCATGATTGTCACTCTGATACACAGCCCACTCTGTCCCAGTATTCCCCCTGATTGTCACCCTGATACAAAGCCCACTCTGTCCCTGTATTCCCCTGATCGTCACCTTGATACACAGCCCACTCTGTCCCAGTATTTCCCCTCATTGTCACCCTGATACACAGCCCTCTCTGTCCCAGTATTCCCCCTGATTGTCACCCTGATACACAGCCCTTTCTGTCCCAGTATTACCCCGGATTGTCACCCTGATACGCAGCTCACTCTGTCCCAGTATTCCCCGTGATTGTCACTCTGATACACAGCCCACTCTGTCCCAGTATTCCCCCTGATTGTCACCCTGATACACAGCCCTTTCTGTCCCAGTATTACCCCGGATTGTCACCCTGATACGCAGCTCACTCTGTCCCAGTATTCCCCGTGATTGTCACTCTGATACACAGCCCACTCTGTCCCAGTATTCCTCCTGATTGTCACCCTGATACACAGCCCTTTCTGTCCGAGAAACTTCCCGTGATTTTCACCTTGATTCAGAGTCCACACTGGGCCAGTATTCCCCCTGATCATCGCCCTGATTTACAGCCCTCTCTGTCCCATTATACCCCTGATTGTCACCCTGATACACAGCCCTTTCTGTCCCAGTATTACCCCTGATTGTGACCCTGATACACAGCGCACTCTTACCCAAGATTCCACCTGATTGTTACCCTCATATACAGCTCACTCTGTCCAAGCATTCTCCCTGATTGTGTTCCTGATACACAGCCCACACTGTCCCAATATTCTCCCTGATTGTCAACCTGATGATAGCCAATATGTGCCAATATTCTCCCTGCCTGTCACCCTGATACACAGCCCACTCTGTCCCAGTACTACCCTTGACTGTCATCCTGATACAGAGCCTACTCTGTCCCAGTATTAGCCCTGATTGTCACACTGATACACAGCCCTTTCTGTCCCTGTATTCTCCCTGATTGTCACCCTGATACACAGCCCACTCTGTCCCAGTATTAGCCCAGATTGTCACACTGATACACAGCCCTTTCTGTCCCTGTATTCCCCCTGATTGTCACCCTGATACACAGCCCACTCTGTCCCAGTATTCCCCCTGATTGTCACCCTGATACACAGCCCTTTCTGTCCCAGTATTCGTCCTGACTGACACTCTGATACACAGCCCACTCTGTCCCAGTATTCCCCCTGATTGTCACCCTGATACACAGCCCACTCTGTCCCTGTATTCGCCTGATCGTCACCCTGATACACAGCCCTATCTGTCCCGGTATTACACCTGATTGTGACCCTGATACGCAGCGCACTCTGACCCAGTATTCCCACTGATTGTCACCTTGATACACAGCCCACTCTGTCCCAGTATTTCCCCTCATTGTCACCCTGATACACAGCCCTCTCTGTCCCAGTATTCCCCCTGATTGTCACCCTGATACACAGCCCTTTCTGTCCCAGTATTACCCCGGATTGTCACCCTGATACGCAGCTCACTCAGTCCCTGTATTCCCACTGATTGTCACCCTGATACACAGCCCACTCTGTCCCAGTATTCCCCGTGATTGTCACTCTGATACACAGCCCACTCTGTCCCAGTATTCCTCCTGATTGTCACCCTGATACACAGCCCTTTCTGTCCGAGAAACTTCCCGTGATTTTCACCTTGATTCAGAGCCCACACTGGCCCAGTATTCCCCCTGATCATCGCCCTGATTTACAGCCCTCTCTGTCCCATTATACCCCTGATTGACACTCTGATACACAGCCCACTCTGTCCCAGTAATCACCCTGATTGTCACCCTGATACACAGCCCACTGTGTCCCAGTATTCCCCCTGATTGTCACCTAGATACACAGCCCACTCCGTCCCAGTATTCCCCCTGATTGTCACCTAGATACACAGCCCACTCTGTCCCAGTATTACCCCTGATTGTCACCCTGATACACAGCCCACACTGTCCCAGTATTCCCCCTGATTGTCACCCTGATACCCATCCCACTCAGTGCCAGTATTTCCCTTGATTGTCACCCTTATACAGAGCCCACTCTTTCCCAGTATTCCACCTCATTGTCACCCTCATATACAACTCACTCTGTCCCAGTATTTCCCCGTGATGTTCACCCTGATATATAGACCTTTCTGGCCCAGTATTTCCCCGATTGTCACCCTGATACACAGCCCACTGTGTCCCAGTATTTCCCCTGATTGTCACCCTGATACACAGCCCTCTCTGTCCCAGTAATACCCCTGATTGTCTCTCTGATACACAGCCCTTTCTGTCCGAGTATTCCCCGTGATTTTCACCTTGATACCGAGCCCACTCTGTCCCAGTATTCCCCCTGATTGTCACTCTGATGCATAGTCCACTCTGTCCCAGTATTCTCCCTGATTGTCACCACGATACACAGCCCACTGTGTCCCAGTATTCCCCCTGATAGTGACACTGATACACAACCCTTTCTGTCCCAGTATTCCCCCTGATTGTCACCAAGATACATAGCCCGCTCTGTCCCAGTATTCCCCCGATAGTGACCCTGAAACACAGCCCTGTCTGCCCCAGTATTCTCCCTGATTGTCACCCTGATGCACAGCCTTTTCTGTCCCAGTATTACCCCTGATTGTCACCCTGATACAAAGCCCACTCTGTCCCAGTATTACCCCTGATTGTCACCCTGATACACAGCCCACTGTGTCCCTGTATTCCCACTGATTGTCACCCTAATACACAGCCCACTGTGTCCCTGTATTCCCACTGATTGTCACCCTAAGACACAGCCCACTCTGTCCCAGTATTCCTCCTGATTGTCACCCTGATACACAGCCCAATCTGTCCCAGTATTCTCCCTGATTGTCACCAAGATACATAGCCTGCTCTGTCCAGGTATTTCCCCTGATAGTGACACTGATACACAGCCCTTTCTGTCCCAGTATTCCCCCTGACTGTCACCAAGATACATAGCCCTCCCTGTCCCAGTATTCCCCCTATAGTGACCCTGAAACACAGCCCTGTCTGCCCCAGTATTCTCCCTGATAGTCACCCTGATGCACAGCCTTTTCTGTCCCAGTATTCCCCCTGATTCTCACCCTGATACAAAATCCTATCTGTCCCAGTATTACCCCTGATTGTCACCCTGATGTACTGCCCTTTCTGTCGCAGTATTACCCCTGACTGTCACCCTGATGCACTGCCCTTTCTGTCCCAGTATTTCCCCTGATTGTCACCATGATACACAGCCCACTCTGTCCCAGTATTCTCCCTGATTGTCACCCTGATACACAGCCCACTCTGTCCCAGTATTACCCCTGATTGTCACCCTGATACACAGCCCAATCTGTCCCAGTATTACCCCTGATTGTCACCCTGATACACAGCCCACTGTGTCCCAGTATTACCCCTGATTGTCACCCTGATACACAGCCCACTGTGTCCCAGTATTACCCCTGATTGTCACCCTGATACACAGCCCACTTTGTTCCAGTATTCCCCTGATTGTCACCCTGATGCACAGCCGTCTCTGTCTCAGTATATCCCCTGATTGTCACACTGATACAGAGCACACCCTGTCCCATTATTGCCCCTTTTTGTCACCATGATTCACAGCCCTTTCTGTCCCAGTATAACCCCTGATTGTCACCCTGATACACAGCCCCTCTGTCCCAGTATTATCCCTGTTTGTCACCCTGATACACAGCCCAGTCTGTCCCAGTATTCTCCCTGATTGTCACCCTGATACACAGCCCAGTCTGTCCCAGTATTCTCCCTGATCGTCACCCTTATACACAGCACACTCTGTCCCAGTATTCACCCTGATTGTCACCCTGATAGACAGCCCATTCTGTCCCAGTATTTCCCCTGATTGTTACCCTGATACACAGCCCATTTTGGCTCAGTATTACCTTAATTGTCACCCTGATTCACAGTCTTTTCTGTCCCAGATCTCCCCCTGATTGTCACCCTGATACACAGCCCACTCTGTCCCAGTATTTCCGCTGATTTTCACCCTGATACACAGCCCACTCTGTCCCTGTATTCCCCATGATTGTCACCCTGATACACAACACTCTCTGTCCCACTATTGCCCCAGATTGTCACTCTGATACACAGCCCACTCTGGCCCAGTATTAACTCTGATTGTCACGCTGATTCACAGACCTTTCTGTCACAGTATTCTCCGTGATTGTCACCCTGATACACAGACCACTCTGTCCCTGTATTCCCCCTGATAGTCACCCTGATGCACATCCCACTCAGTGCCAGTATTTCCCTTGATTGTCACCCTGATACACAGCCCACTCTGCCTCAGTATTACCCCTTATTGTCACCCTGATACACAGCCCTGTCTGCCCCAGTATTCACCCTGATTGTCACCCTGAGTCACAGCAATCTCTGTCCCAGTATTCCCCGTGATTGTCACCCTTATACACAGCCCTCTCTGTCCCTGTATTTCCCCGATTGTCACACTGATACACAGCCCACTCTCTCCCAGTAATCCCACTGATTGTCACCCTGATACAGAGCCCACTCTGTCCCAGTATTCTCCCTGATGATGGTCCTGATACACAGCCCATTCTGTCCCATTATTTCCCTTGATGGTCACCCTGAAACACAGCCCACTCTGTCCCAATATTACCCCTGGATTGTCACCCTGATACACAGCCGTCCCTGTCCCAGTATTGCTGCTTTTTGTCACCATGATGCACAGCCCACTCTGTCCCAGTATTCCCCCTGATTGTCTCCCTGATACACAGCCCAGTATGTCCCAGTATTTCCTCTGATTGTCACCCTGATTCAGAACCCACTCTGTCCCAGTATTACCCCGGATTGTCACCCTGATACACAGCCCACTCTCTCCCAGTATATCCCCTGATTGTCACCCTTATACAGAGCTCACTCTGTCCCAGTATTCTCCCTGATTATGGTCCTGATACACAGCCCACTCTGTCCCAGTATTCACCCTGTTTGTCACCCTGATGCACAGCCCACTTTGTCCCAGTATTCCCCCTGATTGTCACCCTGATACACAGCCGTCTCTGTCTCAGTATATCCCCTGATTGTCACCCTGATACACAGCCCTCTCTGTCCCAGTATTCCCCGTGATTGTCACTCTTATACACAGCCCTCTCTGTCCCAGTATTTCCCCTTATTGTCAATCTGATACACAGCCCACTCTGTCCCAGTATTCCCCCTGATTGTCACAATGATACACAGCTTGCTCTGTCCCAGTATTTCCCCTGATTGTCACCCTGATACACAGCCCACTCTGTCCCAGTATTCTCCCTGATTGTCACCCTTATACAGAGCCCAATCTGTCCTAGTATTCTCCCTGATTATGGTCCTGATACACAGCGCTCTCAGTCCCAGTATTCACCCTGATTGTCACCCTGATACACAGCCCACTCTGTCTCAGTATTCCCACTGATTGTCACCCTGATACACAGCCCATTCTGTCCCATTATTCCCCCTGGTAGTCACCCTGATACACAGCCCATTCTGTCCCATTATTCCCCCTCATTGTCACCCTGATACACAGTCCTCTCTGTCCCAGTATTTCCCGTTATTGTCATCCTTGTACACAGCCGATTCTGTCCCATTATTCCCCCTGATTGTCACCCTGATACACAGCCCATTCTGTCCCATTATTCCCCCTGATTGTCACCCTGATACACAGCCCACACTGTCCCAGTATTTCCCGTGATTGTCACCCTGATACACAGACTACTCTGTCCCAGTATTCCCCCTGATTGTCTCCCTGATACACAGCCCAGTCTGTCCCAGTATTTCCTCTGATTGTCACCCTGATTCACAGCCCACTCTCTCCCAGTATATCCCCTGATTGTCACCCTGATACACAGCCCAATCTGTCCCAGTATTCCCCCTGATTGTCAGCCTTATACACAGCCCACTTTGTCCCAGTATTCCCCCTGATTGTCACCCTGATACACAGCCGTCTCTGTCTCAGTATATCCCCTGATTGTCACCATGATGCACAGACCAATCTGTCCCAGTATTACCCCTGATTATCTCCCTGATACACAGCCCAGTCTGTCCCAGTATTTCCCCGATTGCCACCATGATACACAGCCCACTGTGTCCCAGTAGTCCCCCTGATTGTCACCTTGATACAAAGCCTACTCTGTCCCAGTATTTCCCCTTGTTGTCCTCCGGATACACTGCCCACTCTGTCCCAGTATTTCCTTTGATTGTCACCCTGATACACAGCCCACTTTGTCCCAGTATTCCCCCTGATTGTCACCCTGATACACAGCCGTCTCTGTCTCAGTATATCCCCTGATTGTCACCCTGATACACAGCCCACTCTGTCCCAGTATTGCTGCTTTTTGTCACCATGATGACAGCCCACTCTGTCCCAGTATTTCCCCTGATTGTCACCCTGATACACAGACTACTCTGTCCCAGTATTCCCCCTGATTGTCTCCCTGATACACAGCCCAGTCTGTCCCAGTAATTCCTCTGATTGTCACCCTGATTCAGAACCCACTCTGTCCCAGTATTAACCCGGATTGTCACCCTGATACACAGCCCACTCTCTCCCAGTATATCCCCTGATTGTCACCCTGATACACAGCCCAATCTGTCCCAGTATTCCCCCTGATTGTCACCGTTATACAGAGCCCACTCTGTCCCAGTATTCTCCCTGATTATGGTCCTGATACACAGCCCACTCTGTCCCAGTATTCACCCTGTTTGTCACCCTGATACACAGCCCACTTTGTCCCAGTATTCCCCCTGATTGTCACCCTGATACACAGCCGTCTCTGTCTCAGTATATCCCCTGATTGTCACCCTGATACACGGCCGTCTCTGTCTCAGTATATCCCCTGATTGTCACCCTGATACACAGCCGTCTCTGTCCCAGTATTCCCCGTGATTGTCAGTCTTATACACAGCCCTCTCAGTCCCAGTATTTCCCCTTATTGTCACCCTGATACACAGCCCTTTCTGTCCCATTATTCCCCCTGATTGTCACCCTGATACACACCCTTTCTGTCGCAGTATTACCACTGATTGTCACCCTGATACACAGCCCACTCTGCCTCGGTTTTGCTCCATATTGTCACCCTGATACACAGCCCAATCTTTCCCAGTATTCTCCCTGATTGTCACCCTTATACAGAGCCCACTCTGTCCCAGTATTCTCCCTGATTGTGGTCCTGATACACAGCACACCCTGTCCCAGTATTTCACCTGATTGTCACCCTGATACACATCCAAATCCGTCCCAGTATTCACCCTGATTGTCACCCTGATACACAGCCCTCTCTGTCTCAGTATTTCCCCTGATTGTCACCCTGATACACAGCCCACTTTGTTCCAGTATTCCCCTGATTGTCACCCTGATACACAGCCGTCTCTGTCTCAGTATATCCCCTGATTGTCACACTGATACAGAGCACACCCTGTCCCATTATTGCCCCTTTTTGTCACCATGGTTCACAGCCCTTTCTGTCCCAGTATAACCCCTGATTGTCACCCTGATACACAGCCCACTCTATCCCAGTATTCAACCAGATTGCCACCCTGATACACAGCCCACTGTGTCCCAGTAGTCCCCCTGATTGTCACCTTGATACACCGCCCACTCTGTCCCAGTATTTCCTTTGATTGTCACCCTGATACACAGCCTACTCTGTCCCAATATTACCCCTGATTCTCACTCTGATACACAGCCCACTCTGTCCCATTATTACCCCTGAATGTCACACTGGTTCACAGCCCAGTATCACCCCTGATTGTCAACCTGATACACTGCCATCCCTGTCCAAGTATTTCCCGTGATTTTCACCCTGATACACAGCCCATTCTGTCCCAGTATTTCCCCGATTGTCACCCTGATACACAGCCCACTCTGTCCCAGTATTCCCCCTGATTGTCACCCTGATACACAGCCCTGTCTGTCCCAGTATTCTCCCTGATTGTCACCCTGATACACAGCCCTATCTGTCCAAGTAGAACCCTGGAATGTCACTCTGATACATAGCCCTCTCTCTCCTAGTATTTCCCCTGATTGTGACCCTGATACACAGCCCGCCCTGTCCCAGTATTCCCCGTGACTGACTCCCTGATACACAGCCCTCTCAGTCCCCGTATTCCCACTGATTGTCACCCTGATACACAGCCCACATCGTCCCAGTGTAACCCCTGATTGTCACCCTGATACACAGCCCACTCTGTCCCACCATTCCCCATGATTTTCACCCTGACACACAGCCAAATCTGGCCCTGTATACCCCGTGATTGTCACCCTGATACACAGCCCTACCTGTCCCATTATTCCCCCTGATTGTCACCCTGATACACAGCCCAGTCTGTCCCAGTATTTCCTCTGATTGTCACCCTGATTCAGAACCCACTCTGTCCCAGTATTACCCCGGATTGTCACCCTGATACACAGCCCACTCTCTCCCAGTATTCCCCCGGATTGTCACCCTGATACACAGCCCACTCTCTCCCAGTATTCCCCCTGATTGTCACCCTGATTCACAGCCCACTCTGTACCAGTATTCCCCCTGATTGTCATCCTGTTACACAGCCCACTCTGTCCCAGTATTCCCCCTGATTGTCACCCTGATACACAGCCCACTCTCTCCCAGTATATCCCCTGACTGTCACCCTGATACACAGCCCATTCTGTCCCAGCATTCCCACTGATTTTCACCCTGATACACAGCACTTTCTGTCACAGTATTACCCCTGATTGTCACCCTGATACACAGCCCACTCTGGCTCAGTATTACCCCTTATTGTCAGCCTGATACACAGCCCTCTCTGCCCCAGTATTCACCCTGTTTGTCACCCTGAGTCACAGCCCTCTCTGTCCCAATTTTCCCCGTGATTTTCACCCTTATACACAGCCCTCTCTGTCCCAGTATTTCCCCGATTGCCACCCTGATACACAGCCCAATGTGTCCCAGTAGTCCCCCTGATTGTCACCTTGATACAAAGCCTACTCTGTCCCAGTATTTCCCCTGATTGTCCTCCGGATACACTGCCCACTCTGTCCAAGTATTTCCTTTGATTGTCACCCTGATACACAGCCCACTCTGTCCCAATATTACCCCTGATTCTCACTCTGATACACAGCCCACTCTTTCCCATTATTACCCCTGAATGTCACACTGGTTCACAGCCCAGTATCACCCCTGATTGTCAACCTGATACACTGCCATCCCTGTCCAAGTATTTCCCGTGATTTTCACCCTGATACACAGCACATTCTGTCCCAGTATTTCCCCGATTGTCACCCTGATACACAGCCCACAATGTCCCAGTTTTCCACGTGATTGTCACCCTGATACACAGCCCACTTTGTCCCAGTATTCACCCTGATTGCCACCCTGATACACAGCCCACTGTGTCCCAGTAGTCCCCCTGATTGTCACCCTGATACACAGCCCTACCTGTCCCATTATTCCCCCTGATTGTCACCCTGATACACAGCCCACACTGTCCCAGTATTTCACGTGATTGTCACCCTGGTACACAGACTACCCTGTCCCAGTATTCCCCCTGATTGTCACCCTGATACACAGCCCAGTCTGTCCCAGTATTTCCTCTGATTGTCACCCTGATTCAGAACCCACTCTGTCCCAGTATTACCCCGGATTGTCACCCTGATACACAGCCCACTCTCTCCCAGTATATCCCCTGATTGTCACCCTGATACACAGCCCAATCTGTCCCAGTATTCTCCCTGATTATGGTCCTGATACACAGCCCACTCTGTCCCAGTATTACTCCAGATTATCACCCTGATACACACCCCACTTTGTCCCAGTATTCCCCCTGATTGTCACCCTGATACACAGCCGTCTCTGTCTCAGTATATCCCCTGATTGTCACCCTGATACACAGCCCACTCTGTCCCAGTATTGCTGCTTTTTGTCACCATGACGCACAGCCCACTCTGTCCCAGTATTACCCCTGATTGTCACCCTGATACACAGCCCACTCTGTCCCAGTATTACCCCTGATTCTCACCATGATGCACAGCCCACTGTCCCAGTATTACCCCTGATTGTCACCATGATGCACAGCCCACTCTGTCCCAGTGTTACCCCTGATTGTCACCCTGATACACATCCCACTCTGTCCCAGTACTCCCCCTGATTGTCACGCTGATACACTGCCATCCCTGTCCCAGTATTTCCCGTGATTTTCACCCTGACACACAGCCCATTCTGTCCCAGTATTTCCCCGATTGTCACCCCGATGCACAGCCCACATTGTCCCAGTGTAACCCCTGATTGTCACCCTGATACACAGCCCACTCAGTCCCACCATTCCCCGTGATTTTCACCCTGACACACAGCCAAATCTGGCCCTGTATACCCCGTGATTGTCACCCTGATACACAGCCCTACCTGTCCCTGTATTACCCCTGATTGTCACCCTGATACACAGCCCACCCTGTCCCAGTATTATCCCTGATTGTCACCCTGATACACAGCCCAGTCTGTCCCAGTATTCTCCCTGATTGTCACCCTGATACACAGCTTGCTCTGTCCCAGTATTCTCCCTGATTGTCACCCTGATACACAGCCCACTCTGTCCCAGTATAACCCCTGACTGTCACCCTGATACACAGCCCTACCTGACCCAGTATTCCCCATGATTGTTACCCTAATACACAGCCCATTTTGGCCCAGTATTGCCCTGATTGTCACCCTGATTCACAGTCTTTTCTCTCCCAGTTCTCCCCGTGATTGTCACCCTGATACACAGCCCACTCCGTCCCTGTATTCCCCATGATTGTCACCCTGATAAACAACGCTGTCTGTCCCACTATTGCCCCAGATTGTCACTCTGATACACAGCCCACTCTGGCCCAGTATTAACTCTGATTGTCACGCTGATTCACAGACCTTTCTGTCACAGTATTCTCCGTGATTGTCACCCTGATACACAGCCCATTCTGTCCCAGTATTTCCCCGATTGTCACCCTGATACACAGCCCACTATGTCCCAGTATTCCCCCTGAATGTCACCCTGATACACAGCCCAGTCTGTCCCAGTATTCCCCCTGATTGTCACCCTGATACACAGCCCTATCTGTCCAAGTAGAACCCTGGAATGTCACTCTGATACATAGCCCTCTCTCTCCTAGTATTTCCCCTGATTGTGACCCTGATACACAGCCCGCCTTGTCCCAGTATTCCCCGTGACTGACTCCCTGATACACAGCCCTCTGTGTTCCAGTAGTCCCCCTGATTGTCACCTTGATGCAAAGCCTTCTCTGTCCCAGTATTCTCCCAGATTTGCGTCCGGATACACAGCCCACTCTGTCCCAGTATTCCCCCTGATTGTCACCCTGAGTCACAGCCCATCTCTGTCCCAGTATTCCCCGTGATTGTCACCCTTATACACAGCCCTCTCTGTCCCAAAATTTCCCCGATTGTCACACTGATACACTGCCCAATCTTTCCCCGTATTCCCCCTGATAGTCACCCTTATACAGAGCCCACTCTGTCCCAGTATTCTCCCTGATTGTGGTCCTGATACACAGCACAACCTGTCCCAATATTTCACCTGATTGTCACCCTGATACACAGAACAATCCGTCCCATTATTCACACTTATTGTCACCCTTATACAGAGCCCACTCTGTCCCAGTATTCTCCCTGATTATGGTCCTGTTACACAGCACACCCTGTCCCAGTATTCAACCTGATTGTCACCCTGATACACAGCTCTCTCTGTCTCAGTATTTCCCCTGATTGTCACCCTGATACACAGCCCACTCTGTCCCAGTATTCACCCTGATTGTCACCCTGATACACAGCCCTCTCTGTCTCAGTATTTCCCCTGATTGTCATCCTGATACACAGCCCTCTCTGTCTCAGTATTTCCCCTGATTGTCACCCTGATACACAGCCCACTCTGTCCCAGTATTCCCCCTGACTGTCACCCTGATACACAGCGCACTCTGTCCCAGTATATCCCCTGATTGTCACCCTGATACACAGCCCACTCTGTCCCAGTATATCCCCTGATTGTCACCCTGATACACAGCCCACTCTGTCCCAGTATTCACCCTGATTGTCACCCTGATACACAGCCCTCTCTGTCTCAGTATTTCCCCTGATTGTCACCCTGATACACAGCCCTCTCTGTCTCAGTATTACCCCTGATTGTCACCCTGATTCACAGCCCACTCTATCCCAGTATTCCCCCTGATTGTCACCTTGATACAAAGCCTCCTCTGTCCCAGTATTTTCCGTGATTGTCATCCGGATGCACAGCCCACTCTGTCCCAGTATTTCCCTTGATTGTCACCCTGATACGCAGCCCAATCTGTCCCAGTATTCCCCCTGATTGTCACCCTGATACACAGCCCACTCTGTCCCACTATTCCCCCTGATTGTCACCCTGATACACAGCCCACTCTGTCCCAATATTACCCCTGATTCTCACTCTGATACACAGCCCACTCTGTCCCATTATTACCCCTGAATGTCACACTGGTTCACAGCCCAGTATCACCCCTGATTGTCAACCTGATACACTGCCATCCCTGTCCAAGTATTTCCCGTGATTTTCACCCTGATACACAGCCCATTGAGTCCCATTAGTCCCCCTGATTGTCACCTTGATACAAAGCCGACTCTGTCCCAGTATTTCCCCTGATTGTCCTCCGGATACACTGCCCACTCTGTCCCAGTATTTCCCTTGATTGTCACCCTGATACACAGCCCACTCTGTCGCAGTATTTCCCTTGATTGTCACCCTGACACACAGCCCACTCTGTCCCAATACTACCCCTGATTCTCACTCTGATACACAGCCCACTCTGTCCCATTATTACCCCTGAATGTCACACTGGTTCACAGCCCAATACCACCCCTGATTGTCAACCTGATACACTGCCATCCCTGTCCAAGTATTTCCCGTGATTTTCACCCTGATACACAGCCCATTCTGTCCCAGTATTTCCCCGATTGTCACCCTGCTACACAGCCCACTATGTCCCCGTATTCCCCCTGAATGTCACCCTGATACACAGCCCTGTCTGTCCCAGTATTCCCCCTGATTGTCACCCTGATACACAGCCCTATCTGTCCAAGTAGAACCCTGGAATGTCACTCTGATACATAGCCCTCTCTCTCCTAGTATTTCCCCTGATTGTGACCCTGATACACAGCCCGCCCTGTCCCAGTATTCCCCGTGACTGACTCCCTGATACACAGCCCTCTCAGTCCCCGTATTCCCACTGATTGTCACCCTGATACACAGCCCACATCGTCCCAGTGTAACCCCTGATTGTCACCCTGATACACAGCCCACTCTGTCCCACCATTCCCCGTGATTTTCACCCTGACACACAGCCAAATCTGGCCCTGTATACGCCGTGATTGTCACCCTGATACACAGCCCTACCTGTCCCGATATTATCCCTGAAAATCACCCTGATACACAGCCCAGTCTCTCCCAGTATTCTCCCTGATTTTCACCCTGATACACAGTCCAGTCTGTCCCAGTATTCTCCCTGATTGTCATCCTGATACACAGCTTGCTCTGTCTCAGTATTTCCCTGATTGTCACCCTGATACACAGCCCACTCTGTCTCAGTATTTCCCCTGATTGTCACCCTGATACACAGCCCACTCTGTCCCAGTATTCACCCTGATTGTCACCCTGATACACAGCCCTCTCTGTCTCAGTATTTCCCCGTGATTGTCACCCTGATACACAGCGAGTCTGGCCCTGTATTACCCCTGATTGTCACCCTGATTCACAGCCCACTCTATCCCAGTATTCCCCCTGATTGTCACCTTGATACAAAGCCTCCTCTCTCCCAGTATTTTCCGTGATTGTCATCCGGATGCACAGCCCACTCTGTCCCAGTATTTCCCTTGATTGTCACCCTGATACGCAGCCCAATCTGTCCCAGTATTCCCCCTGATTGTCAACCTGATACGCAGCCCAATCTGTCCCAGTATACCCCCTGATTGTCAACCTGATACACAGCCCACTCTGTCCCATTATTCCCCCTGATTGTCACCCTGATATACAGCCCACTCTGTCCCAATATTACCCCTGATTCTCACTCTGATACTCGGCCCACTCTGTCCCATTATTACCCCTGAATGTCACACTGGTTCACAGCCCAGTACCACCCCGATTGTCAACCTGATACACTGCCATCCCTGTCCAAGTATTTAACGTGATTTTCACCCTGATACACAGCCCACTGAGTCCCATTAGTCCCCCTGATTGTCACCTTGATACAAAGCCTACTCTGTCCCAGTATTTCCCCTGATTGTCCTCCAGATACACTGCCCACTCTGTCCCAGTATTTCCCTTGATTGTCACTCTGATACACAGCCCACTCTGTCCCAGTATTCCCCCTGATTGTGAACCTGATACACAGCCCACGCTGTCCCAGTATTCTCCCTGATTGTCAAACTGATACTAGCCAATAGGTGCTAGTATTCTCTGTGATTGTCATCCTGTTACACAGCCCACTGTGTCCCAGTATTAGCCCTGATTGTCACCCTGATACACAGCACATTCAGTCCCAGTATTCCCCCTGATTGTTACCTTGATACAAAGCCCTCTCTTTCCCCATATACCCACTGATTGTCACCCTGATACAAACCGCAATCTGTCCCAGTATTCTCACTGAATGTCACCCTGATACACAGCCCACTCTGTCCCAGTATTCCCCCTGATTGTCACCCTGATACACAGCCCACTCTGTCCCAGTATTCCCCCTGATTGTCACCCTGATACACAGCCCTCCCTGTCCCAGTATTCCCCCTGATTGTCACCCTGATACACAGCCCTATCTGTTCCAGTATAACCCCTGATTGTCACCCTGATACATAGCCCTATCTGTCCCAGTATTACCCCTAATTGTCACCCTCATACACAGCCCACTGTGTCCCAGTATTACCCCCGATTGTCACCCTGATACACAGCCCACTCTGTCCCAGTATTCTCCCTGATTGTCACCCTGATACACAGCCCTTTCCATCCCAGTATTACCCCTGATTCTCTCCCTGATACACAACCCAATCGGTCCCAGTATTAACCCTGTTTGTCACCCTGATACGCAGCAGACTCTGTCCCAGTATTACCCCTGGTTGTCACCCTGATATACAGCCCTATCTGTCCAAGTATAACCCCTGATTGTCACCCTGATGCACAGCCCACTCTGTCCCAGTATTCCCCCTAATTGTCACCGTGATGCACAGCCAAGTCTGTCCCAGTACTCCCCCGATTGTCACCCTAATATACAGCACTGTCTGTGCTTGTATTCCCTCCGATTGTCACCCTGATACAGAGCCCACTCTGACCCCGTATTACCCCTGAATGACATCCTGATACACAGCCCACTCTGTCCCAGTATACCCACTGATTTTCACCCTGATACACAGCCCAGTCTGTCCCAGTATTCACCCTGATTGTCACCCTGATACACAGCCCACTCTGTCCCAGTATTCTCCCTGATTGTCACCCTGATACACAGCCCACTCAGTCCCAGTATTCCCCCTGATTGTCACCCTGATACACAGCCCACTCTGTCCCAGTATTCCTCCTGATTGTCACCCTGATACACAGCCCACTGTGTCCCAGTATTCCCCCTGATTGTCACCCTGATACACATCCCACTCTGTCCCAGTATTCCAAGAGATTGTCACCCTGATACACTGCCCACTCTGTCCCAGTATTCCCCGAGATTGTCACCCTGATACACAGCCCACTCTGTCCCAGTATTCTCCCTGATTGTCACCCTGATACACAGCCCAGTCTGTCCTAGTGTACCCCCTGATTGTCACCCTGATACACAGCCCAATCTGTCCCATTATTCCCCCTGATTGTCACCCTGATACACAGCCCAGTCTGTCCTAGTGTACCCCCTGATTGTCACCCTGATACACATCCCACTCTGTCCCACTATTCCCCCTGATTGTCACCCTGATACACAGGCCAATCTGTCCCATTATTCCCCCTGATTATCACCCTGATACACAGCCCAGTCTGTCCTAGTGTACCCCCTGATTGTCACCCTGATACACATCCCATTCTGTCCCACTATTCCCCCTGATTGTCACCCTGATAAACAGCCCACTCTGTCCCAGTATTCCCCGAGATTTTCACCCTGATATACAGCCCTATCTGTCCCATTATAACCTCTGAATTTCACCCTGATACACAGCCAAATCTGTCCCAGTTCAACCCATGGTTGTCACCCTGATACACAGCCCTTTTTGTCCCAGTATTCCCCGTGATTTTCACCCTGATACAAAGCCCACTCTGGCCCTGTATTCCCCGTGATTGTCACCCTGATACACAGCCCACTCTGTCCCAGTATTACCCCTGATTGTCAACCTGATCCACAGCCCAGTCTGTCCCAGTATTCTCCCTGATTGTCACCCTGATACACAGCCCTCCCTGTCCCAGTATTACTCCTGATTGTCACCCTGATACACAGCCCACTCTGTCCCATTATTCCCCCTGATTGTCACCCTGATACACAGCCCAGTCTGTCCTAGTGTACCCCCTGATTGTCACCCTGATACACATCCCACTCTGTCCCACTATTCCCCCTGATTGTCACCCTGATACACAGGCCACTCTGTCCCATTATTCCCCCTGATTGTCACCCTGATACACAGCCCAGTCTGTCCTAGTGTACCCCCTGATTGTCACCCTGATACACATCCCACTCTGTCCCACTATTCCCCCTGATTGTCACCCTGATAAACAGCCCACTCTGTCCCAGTATTCCCCGAGATTTTCACCCTGATACACAGCCCTATCTGTCCCATTATAACCTCTGAATTTCACCCTGATACACAGCCAAATCTGTCCCAGTTCAACCCATGGTTGTCACCCTGATACACAGCCCTTTTTGTCCCAGTATTCCCCGTGATTGTCACCCTGATACACAGCCCTTTCCATCCCAGTATTGCCCCTGATTCTCTCCCTGATACACAACCCAATCGGTCCCAGTATTAACCCTGTTTGTCACCCTGATACGCAGCCCACTCTGTCCCAGTATTACCCCTGGTTGTCACCCTGATATACAGCCCTATCTGTCCAAGTATAACCCCTGATTGTCACCCTGATGCACAGCACACTCTGTCCCAGTATTCCCCCTAATTGTCACCGTGATGCACAGCCAAGTCTGTCCCAGTACTCCCCCGATTGTCACCCTAATATACAGCACTGTCTGTGCTTGTATTCCCTCCGATTGTCACCCTGATACAGAGCCCACTCTGACCCCGTATTACCCCTGAATGACATCCTGATACACAGCCCACTCTGTCCCAGTATACCCACTGATTTTCACCCTGATACACAGCCCAGTCTGTCCCAGTATTCACCCTGATTGTCACCCTGATACACAGCCCACTCTGTCCCAGTATTCTCCCTGATTGTCACCCTGATACACAGCCCACTCAGTCCCAGTATTCCCCCTGATTGTCACCCTGATACACAGCCCACTCTGTCCCAGTATTCCTCCTGATTGTCACCCTGATACACAGCCCACTGTGTCCCAGTATTCTCCCTGATTGTCATCCTGATACACATCCCACTCTGTCCCAGTATTCCAAGAGATTGTCACCCTGATACACTGCCCACTCTGTCCCAGTATTCCCCGAGATTGTCACCCTGATACACAGCCCACTCTGTCCCAGTATTCTCCCTGATTGTCACCCTGATACACAGCCCAGTCTGTCCTAGTGTACCCCCTGATTGTCACCCTGATACACAGCCCACTCTGTCCCATTATTCCCCCTGATTGTCACCCTGATACACAGCCCAGTCTGTCCTAGTGTACCCCCTGATTGTCACCCTGATACACATCCCACTCTGTCCCACTATTCCCCCTGATTGTCACCCTGATACACAGGCCACTCTGTCCCATTATTCCCCCTGATTGTCACCCTGATACACAGCCCAGTCTGTCCTAGTGTACCCCCTGATTGTCACCCTGATACACATCCCACTCTGTCCCACTATTCCCCCTGATTGTCACCCTGATAAACAGCCCACTCTGTCCCAGTATTCCCCGAGATTTTCACCCTGATATACAGCCCTATCTGTCCCATTATAACCTCTGAATTTCACCCTGATACACAGCCAAATCTGTCCCAGTTCAACCCATGGTTGTCACCCTGATACACAGCCCTTTTTGTCCCAGTATTCCCCGTGATTTTCACCCTGATACAAAGCCCACTCTGGCCCTGTATTTCCCGTGATTGTCACCCTGATACACAGCCCACTCTGTCCCAGTATTACCCCTGATTGTCAACCTGATCCACAGCCCAGTCTGTCCCAGTATTCTCCCTGATTGTCACCCTGATACACAGCCCTCCCTGTCCCAGTATTACTCCTGATTGTCACCCTGATACACAGCCCACTCTGTCCCATTATTCCCCCTGATTGTCACCCTGATACACAGCCCAGTCTGTCCTAGTGTACCCCCTGATTGTCACCCTGATACACATCCCACTCTGTCCCACTATTCCCCCTGATTGTCACCCTGATACACAGGCCACTCTGTCCCATTATTCCCCCTGATTTTCACCCTGATATACAGCCCAGTCTGTCCTAGTGTACCCCCTGATTGTCACCCTGATACACATCCCACTCTGTCCCACTATTCCCCCTGATTGTCACCCTGATAAACAGCCCACTCTGTCCCAGTATTCCCCGAGATTTTCACCCTGATACACAGCCCTATCTGTCCCATTATAACCTCTGAATTTCACCCTGATACACAGCCAAATCTGTCCCAGTTCAACACATGGTTGTCACCCTGATACACAGCCCTTTTTGTCCCAGTATTCCCCGTGATTGTCACCCTGATACACAGCCCTTTCCATCCCAGTATTGCCCCTGATTCTCTCCCTGATACACAACCCAATCGGTCCCAGTATTAACCCTGTTTGTCACCCTGATACGCAGCCCACTCTGTCCCAGTATTACCCCTGGTTGTCACCCTGATATACAGCCCTATCTGTCCAAGTATAACCCCTGATTGTCACCCTGATGCACAGCCCACTCTGTCCCAGTATTCCCCCTAATTGTCACCGTGATGCACAGCCAAGTCTGTCCCAGTACTCCCCCGATTGTCACCCTAATATACAGCACTGTCTGTGCTTGTATTCCCTCCGATTGTCACCCTGATACAGAGCCCACTCTGACCCCGTATTACCCCTGAATGACATCCTGATACACAGCCCACTCTGTCCCAGTATACCCACTGATTTTCACCCTGATACACAGCCCAGTCTGTCCCAGTATTCACCCTGATTGTCACCCTGATACACAGCCCACTCTGTCCCAGTATTCTCCCTGATTGTCACCCTGATACACAGCCCACTCAGTCCCAGTATTCCCCCTGATTGTCACCCTGATACACAGCCCACTCTGTCCCAGTATTCCTCCTGATTGTCACCCTGATACACAGCCCACTGTGTCCCAGTATTCCCCCTGATTGTCACCCTGATACACATCCCACTCTGTCCCAGTATTCCAAGAGATTGTCACCCTGATACACTGCCCACTCTGTCCCAGTATTCCCCGAGATTGTCACCCTGATACACAGCCCACTCTGTCCCAGTATTCTCCCTGATTGTCACCCTGATACACAGCCCAGTCTGTCCTATTGTACCCCCTGATTGTCACCCTGATACACAGCCCACTCTGTCCCATTATTCCCCCTGATTGTCACCCTGATACACAGCCAAGTCTGTCCTAGTGTACCCCCTGATTGTCACCCTGATACACATCCCACTCTGTCCCACTATTCCCCCTGATTGTCACCCTGATACACAGCCCACTGTGTCCCAGTATTCCCCCTGATTGTCATCCTGATACACATCCCACTCTGTCCCAGTATTCCAAGAGATTGTCACCCTGATACACTGCCCACTCTGTCCCAGTATTCCCCGAGATTGTCACCCTGATACACAGCCCACTCTGTCCCAGTATTCTCCCTGATTGTCACCCTGATACTCAGCCCAGTCTGTCCTAGTGTACCCCCTGATTGTCACCCTGATACACAGCCCACTCTGTCCCATTATTCCCCCTGATTGTCACCCTGATACACAGCCCAGTCTGTCCTAGTGTACCCCCTGATTGTCACCCTGATACACATCCCACTCTGTCCCACTATTCCCCCTGATTGTCACCCTGACACACAGGCCACTCTGTCCCATTATTCCCCCTGATTGTCACCCTGATACACAGCCCAGTCTGTCCTAGTGTACCCCCTGATTGTCACCCTGATACACATCCCACTCTGTCCCACTATTCCCCCTGATTGTCACCCTGATAAACAGCCCACTCTGTCCCAGTATTCCCCGAGATTTTCACCCTGATATACAGCCCTATCTGTCCCATTATAACCTCTGAATTTCACCCTGATACACAGCCAAATCTGTCCCAGTTCAACCCATGGTTGTCACCCTGATACACAGCCCTTTTTGTCCCAGTATTCCCCGTGATTTTCACCCTGATACAAAGCCCACTCTGGCCCTGTATTTCCCGTGATTGTCACCCTGATACACAGCCCACTCTGTCCCAGTATTACCCCTGATTGTCAACCTGATCCACAGCCCAGTCTGTCCCAGTATTCTCCCTGATTGTCACCCTGATACACAGCCCTCCCTGTCCCAGTATTACTCCTGATTGTCACCCTGATACACAGCCCACTCTGTCCCATTATTCCCCCTGATTGTCACCCTGATACACAGCCCAGTCTGTCCTAGTGTACCCCCTGATTGTCACCCTGATACACATCCCACTCTGTCCCACTATTCCCCCTGATTGTCACCCTGATACACAGGCCACTCTGTCCCATTATTCCCCCTGATTGTCACCCTGATATACAGCCCAGTCTGTCCTAGTGTACCCCCTGATTGTCACCCTGATACACATCCCACTCTGTCCCACTATTCCCCCTGATTGTCACCCTGATAAACAGCCCACTCTGTCCCAGTATTCCCCGAGATTTTCACCCTGATACACAGCCCTATCTGTCCCATTATAACCTCTGAATTTCACCCTGATACACAGCCAAATCTGTCCCAGTTCAACACATGGTTGTCACCCTGATACACAGCCCTTTTTGTCCCAGTATTCCCCGTGATTGTCACCCTGATACACAGCCCTTTCCATCCCAGTATTGCCCCTGATTCTCTCCCTGATACACAACCCAATCGGTCCCAGTATTAACCCTGTTTGTCACCCTGATACGCAGCCCACTCTGTCCCAGTATTACCCCTGGTTGTCACCCTGATATACAGCCCTATCTGTCCAAGTATAACCCCTGATTGTCACCCTGATGCACAGCCCACTCTGTCCCAGTATTCCCCCTAATTGTCACCGTGATGCACAGCCAAGTCTGTCCCAGTACTCCCCCGATTGTCACCCTAATATACAGCACTGTCTGTGCTTGTATTCCCTCCGATTGTCACCCTGATACAGAGCCCACTCTGACCCCGTATTACCCCTGAATGACATCCTGATACACAGCCCACTCTGTCCCAGTATACCCACTGATTTTCACCCTGATACACAGCCCAGTCTGTCCCAGTATTCACCCTGATTGTCACCCTGATACACAGCCCACTCTGTCCCAGTATTCTCCCTGATTGTCACCCTGATACACAGCCCACTCAGTCCCAGTATTCCCCCTGATTGTCACCCTGATACACAGCCCACTCTGTCCCAGTATTCCTCCTGATTGTCACCCTGATACACAGCCCACTGTGTCCCAGTATTCCCCCTGATTGTCACCCTGATACACATCCCACTCTGTCCCAGTATTCCAAGAGATTGTCACCCTGATACACTGCCCACTCTGTCCCAGTATTCCCCGAGATTGTCACCCTGATACACAGCCCACTCTGTCCCAGTATTCTCCCTGATTGTCACCCTGATACACAGCCCAGTCTGTCCTATTGTACCCCCTGATTGTCACCCTGATACACAGCCCACTCTGTCCCATTATTCCCCCTGATTGTCACCCTGATACACAGCCAAGTCTGTCCTAGTGTACCCCCTGATTGTCACCCTGATACACATCCCACTCTGTCCCACTATTCCCCCTGATTGTCACCCTGATACACAGCCCACTGTGTCCCAGTATTCCCCCTGATTGTCATCCTGATACACATCCCACTCTGTCCCAGTATTCCAAGAGATTGTCACCCTGATACACTGCCCACTCTGTCCCAGTATTCCCCGAGATTGTCACCCTGATACACAGCCCACTCTGTCCCAGTATTCTCCCTGATTGTCACCCTGATACTCAGCCCAGTCTGTCCTAGTGTACCCCCTGATTGTCACCCTGATACACAGCCCACTCTGTCCCATTATTCCCCCTGATTGTCACCCTGATACACAGCCCAGTCTGTCCTAGTGTACCCCCTGATTGTCACCCTGATACACATCCCACTCTGTCCCACTATTCCCCCTGATTGTCACCCTGACACACAGGCCACTCTGTCCCATTATTCCCCCTGATTGTCACCCTGATACACAGCCCAGTCTGTCCTAGTGTACCCCCTGATTGTCACCCTGATACACATCCCACTCTGTCCCACTATTCCCCCTGATTGTCACCCTGATAAACAGCCCACTCTGTCCCAGTATTCCCCGAGATTTTCACCCTGATATACAGCCCTATCTGTCCCATTATAACCTCTGAATTTCACCCTGATACACAGCCAAATCTGTCCCAGTTCAACCCATGGTTGTCACCCTGATACACAGCCCTTTTTGTCCCAGTATTCCCCGTGATTTTCACCCTGATACAAAGCCCACTCTGGCCCTGTATTTCCCGTGATTGTCACCCTGATACACAGCCCACTCTGTCCCAGTATTACCCCTGATTGTCAACCTGATCCACAGCCCAGTCTGTCCCAGTATTCTTGAAAACAAAGAAAACTGCGGATGCTGGAAATCTAAAACAAAAACAGAATTACCTGGAAAAACTCAGTAGGTCTGGCAGCATCGGCGGAGAAGAAAAGAGTTGACGTTTCGAGTCCTCATGACCCTTCGACAGAACTTGATTTCGAGTCCAGGAAAGAGTTGAAATATAAGCTGGTTTAAGGTGTGTGGGGGTGGGGGGGGAAGGAGAGAGAGAGAGAGACAGAGGTGCTTGTGTAGACAAACAAGCAGTGATAGAAGCAGATCATCAAAAGATGTCAGTAACAATGGTACAAAAGAACACATAGGTGTTAAAGTTAAAGTTGGTGATATTATCTAAACGAATGTGCTAATTAAGAATGGATGGTAGGGCACTCAAGGTACAGCTCTAGTGGGGGTGGGGGGAGCATAAAGGATTTTAAAATATTTAAAAATAATGGAAATAGGTGGGAAAAGAAAAATCTATAAAATTTATAGGGAAAAAAAAGGGGGAAAAAAGGGGGAAACAGAAAAGGGGGTGGGGATGGGGGAGGGAGCTCACGACCTAAAGTTATTGAATTCAATATTCAGACCGGAAGGCTGTAAGGTGCCTAGTCGGAAGATGAGGTGTTGTTCCTCCAGTTTGCGTTGGGCTTCACTGGAACAATGCAGTAAGCCAAGGACAGACATGTGGGCAAGAGAGCAGGGTGGAGTGTTAAAATGGCAAGCCACAGGGAGGTTTGGGTCATTCTTGCGGACAGACCGCAGGTGTTCTGCAAAGCGGTCGCCCAGTTTACGTTTGGTCTCTCCAATGTAGAGGAGACCACATTGGGAGCAACGAATGCAGTAGACTAAGTTGGGGGAAATGCAAGTGAAATGCTGCTTCACTTGAAAGGAATGTTTGGGCCCTTGGACGGTGAGGAGAGAGGAAGTGAAGGGGCAGGTGTTACATCTTTTGCGTGGGCATGGGGTGGTGCCATAGGAGGGGGTTGAGGAGTAGGGGGTGATGGAGGAGTGGACCAGGGTGTCCCGGAGGGAGCGATCTCTACGGAATGCCGATAAGGGGGGTGAAGGGAAGATGTGTTTGGTGGTGGCATCATGCTGGAGTTGGCGGAAATGGCGGAGGATGATCCTTTGAATGCGGAGGCTGGTGGGGTGATAAGTGAGGACAAGGGGGACCCTATCATGTTTCTGGGAGGGAGGAGAAGGCGTGAGGGCGCAACTCTTTCCTGGACTCGAAATCAAGTTCTGTCGAAGGGTCATGAGGACTCGAAACGTCAACTCTTTTCTTCTCCGCCGATGCTGCCAGACCTACTGAGTTTTTCCAGGTAATTCTGTTTTTGTCCCAGTATTCTCCCTGATTGTCACCCTGATACACAGCCCTCCCTGTCCCAGTATTACTCCTGATTGTCACCCTGATACACAGCCCACTCTGTCCCATTATTCCCCCTGATTGTCACCCTGATACACAGCCCAGTCTGTCCTAGTGTACCCCCTGATTGTCACCCTGATACACATCCCACTCTGTCCCACTATTCCCCCTGATTGTCACCCTGATACACAGGCCACTCTGTCCCATTATTCCCCCTGATTGTCACCCTGATATACAGCCCAGTCTGTCCTAGTGTACCCCCTGATTGTCACCCTGATACACATCCCACTCTGTCCCACTATTCCCCCTGATTGTCACCCTGATAAACAGCCCACTCTGTCCCAGTATTCCCCGAGATTTTCACCCTGATACACAGCCCTATCTGTCCCATTATAACCTCTGAATTTCACCCTGATACACAGCCAAATCTGTCCCAGTTCAACCCATGGTTGTCACCCTGATACACAGCCCTTTTTGTCCCAGTATTCCCCGTGATTGTCACCCTGATACACAGCCCTTTCCATCCCAGTATTGCCCCTGATTCTCTCCCTGATACACAACCCAATCGGTCCCAGTATTAACCCTGTTTGTCACCCTGATACGCAGCCCACTCTGTCCCAGTATTACCCCTGGTTGTCACCCTGATATACAGCCCTATCTGTCCAAGTATAACCCCTGATTGTCACCCTGATGCACAGCCCACTCTGTCCCAGTATTCCCCCTAATTGTCACCGTGATGCACAGCCAAGTCTGTCCCAGTACTCCCCCGATTGTCACCCTAATATACAGCACTGTCTGTGCTTGTATTCCCTCCGATTGTCACCCTGATACAGAGCCCACTCTGACCCCGTATTACCCCTGAATGACATCCTGATACACAGCCCACTCCGTCCCAGTATACCCACTGATTTTCACCCTGATACACAGCCCAGTCTGTCCCAGTATTCACCCTGATTGTCACCCTGATACACAGCCCACTCTGTCCCAGTATTCTCCCTGATTGTCACCCTGATACACAGCCCACTCAGTCCCAGTATTCCCCCTGATTGTCACCCTGATACACAGCCCACTCTGTCCCAGTATTCCTCCTGATTGTCACCCTGATACACAGCCCACTGTGTCCCAGTATTCCCCCTGATTGTCACCCTGATACACATCCCACTCTGTCCCAGTATTCCAAGAGATTGTCACCCTGATACACTGCCCACTCTGTCCCAGTATTCCCCGAGATTGTCACCCTGATACACAGCCCACTCTGTCCTAGTGTACCCCCTGATTGTCACCCTGATACACAGCCCACTCTGTCCCATTATTCCCCTGATTGTCACCCTGATACACAGCCCAGTCTGTCCTAGTGTACCCCCTGATTGTCACCCTGATACACATCCCACTCTGTCCCACTATTCCCCCTGATTGTCACCCTGATACACAGGCCACTCTGTCCCATTATTCCCCCTGATTGTCACCCTGATACACAGCCCAGTCTGTCCTAGTGTACCCCCTGATTGTCACCCTGATACACATCCCACTCTGTCCCACTATTCCCCCTGATTGTCACCCTGATAAACAGCCCACTCTGTCCCAGTATTCCCCGAGATTTTCACCCTGATATACAGCCCTATCTGTCCCATTATAACCTCTGAATTTCACCCTGATACACAGCCAAATCTGTCCCAGTTCAACCCATGGTTGTCACCCTGATACACAGCCCTTTTTGTCCCAGTATTCCCCGTGATTTTCACCCTGATACAAAGCCCACTCTGGCCCTGTATTCCCCGTTATTGTCACCCTGATACACAGCCCACTCTGTCCCAGTATTACCCCTGATTGTCAACCTGATCCACAGCCCAGTCTGTCCCAGTATTCTCCCTGATTGTCACCCTGATACACAGCCCTCCCTGTCCCAGTATTACTCCTGATTGTCACCCTGATACACAGCCCACTCTGTCCCATTATTCCCCCTGATTGTCACCCTGATACACAGCCCAGTCTGTCCTAGTGTACCCCCTGATTGTCACCCTGATACACATCCCACTCTGTCCCACTATTCCCCCTGATTGTCACCCTGATACACAGGCCACTCTGTCCCATTATTCCCCCTGATTGTCACCCTGATACACAGCCCAGTCTGTCCTAGTGTACCCCCTGATTGTCACCCTGATACACATCCCACTCTGTCCCACTATTCCCCCTGATTGTCACCCTGATAAACAGCCCACTCTGTCCCAGTATTCCCCGAGATTTTCACCCTGATATACAGCCCTATCTGTCCCATTATAACCTCTGAATTTCACCCTGATACACAGCCAAATCTGTCCCAGTTCAACCCATGGTTGTCACCCTGATACACAGCCCTTTTTGTCCCAGTATTTCCCGTGATTTTCACCCTGATACAAAGCCCACTCTGGCCCTGTATTCCCCGTGATTGTCACCCTGATACACAGCCCACTCTGTCCCAGTATTACCCCTGATTGTCAACCTGATCCACAGCCCAGTCTGTCCCAGTATTCTACCTGATTGTCACCCTGATACACAGCCCTCCCTGTCCCAGTATTACTCCTGATTGTCACCCTGATACACAGCCCACTCTGTCCCATTATTCCCCCTGATTGTCACCCTGATACACAGCCCAGTCCTGTCCTAGTGTACCCCCTGATTGTCACCCTGATACACATCCCACTCTGTCCCACTATTCCCCCTGATTGTCACCCTGATACACAGGCCACTCTGTCCCATTATTCCCCCTGATTGTCACCCTGATACACAGCCCAGTCTGTCATAGTGTACCCCCTGATTGTCACCCTGATACACATCCCCACTCTGTCCCACTATTCCCCCTGATTGTCACCCTGATAAACAGCCCACTCTGTCCCAGTATTCCCCGAGATTTTCACCCTGATACACAGCCCTATCTGTCCCATTATAACCTCTGAATTTCACCCTGATACACAGCCAAATCTGTCCCAGTTCAACACATGGTTGTCACCCTGATACACAGCCCTTTTTGTCCCAGTATTCCCCGTGATTGTCACCCTGATACACAGCCCTTTCCATCCCAGTATTGCCCCTGATTCTCTCCCTGATACACAACCCAATCGGTCCCAGTATTAACCCTGTTTGTCACCCTGATACGCAGCCCACTCTGTCCCAGTATTACCCCTGGTTGTCACCCTGATATACAGCCCTATCTGTCTATGTATAACCGCTGATTGTCACCCTGATGCACAGCCCACTCTGTCCCAGTATTCCCCCTAATTGTCACCGTGATGCACAGCCAAGTCTGTCCCAGTACTCCCCCGATTGTCACCCTAATATACAGCACTGTCTGTGCTTGTATTCCCTCCGATTGTCACCCTGATACAGAGCCCACTCTGACCCCGTATTACCCCTGAATGACATCCTGATACACAGCCCACTCTGTCCCAGTATACCCACTGATTTTCACCCTGATACACAGCCCAGTCTGTCCCAGTATTCACCCTGATTGTCACCCTGATACACAGCCCACTCAGTCCCAGTATTCCCCCTGATTGTCACCCTGATACACAGCCCACTCTGTCCCAGTATTCCTCCTGATTGTCACCCTGATACACAGCCCACTGTGTCCCAGTATTCCCCCTGATTGTCACCCTGATACACATCCCACTCTGTCCCAGTATTCCCCGAGATTGTCACCCTGATACACAGCCCACTCTGTCCCAGTATTCTCCCTGATTGTCACCCTGATACACAGCCCAGTCTGTCCTAGTGTACCCCCTGATTGTCACTTTGATACACAGCCCACTCTGTCCCATTATTCCCCCTGATTGTCACCCTGATACACAGCCCAGTCTGTCCTAGTGTACCCCCTGATTGTCACCCTGATACACATCCCACTCTGTCCCACTATTCCCCCTGATTGTCACCCTGATAAACAGCCCACTCTGTCCCAGTATTCCCCGAGATTTTCACCCTGATATACAGCCCTATCTGTCCCATTATAACCTCTGAATTTCACCCTGATACACAGCCAAATCTGTCCCAGTTCAACCCATGGTTGTCACCCTGATACACAGCCCTTTTTGTCCCAGTATTCCCCGTGATTTTCACCCTGATACAAAGCCCACTCTGGCCCTGTATTCCCCGTGATTGTCACCCTGATACACAGCCCACTCTGTCCCAGTATTCTCCCTGATTGTCACCCTGACACACAGCCCTCCCTGTCCAAGTATTTCTCCTGATTGTCACCCTGATACACAGCCCACTCTGTCCCAGTATTCCACTGATTGTCACCCTGATACACAGCCCACTCTGTCCCTGTATTCCCCGTGATTTTCACCCTGATACATAGCCCACTCTGGCCCTGTATTCCCCGTGATTGTCACCCTGATACACAGCCCTCTCTGTCCCAGTACTACCCCTGATTGTCAACCTGATACACAGCCCACCCTTTCCCATTATAACCCCTGATTGTCACCCTGATCCACAGCCCAGTCTGTCCCAGTATTCTCCCTGATTGTCACCCTGGTACACAGCCCACTCTGTCCCAGTATTCCCCCTGATTGTCACCCTGATACACAGCCCACTGTGTTCCAGTATTCCCACTGATTGTCACCCTGATATTCAGCCCGCTCTGTGCCAGTATTTCCCTTGATTGTCTCCCTGATACACAGCCCTTTCTGTCCCATTACTGCCCCTGATTGTCATCCTGATACACAGCCCACTCTGTCCCAGTATTCCCCCTGATTGTCATCCTGTTACACAGCCCACTCTGTCCCATTATTACCGCTGATTGACACCCTGGTAAAGAGCCAACTCTGTCCCAGTATTCCCCGAGATTTTCACCCTGATATACAGCCCTATCTGTCCCATTATAACCTCTGAATTTCACCCTGATACACAGCCAAATCTGTCCCAGTTCAACCCATGGTTGTCACCCTGATACACAGCCCTTTTTGTCCCAGTATTCCCCGTGATTTTCACCCTGATACAAAGCCCACTCTGGCCCTGTATTCCCCGTGATTGTCACCCTGATACACAGCCCACTCTGTCCCAGTATTCTCCCTGATTGTCACCCTGACACACAGCCCTCCCTGTCCAAGTATTTCTCCTGATTGTCACCCTGATACACAGCCCACTCTGTCCCAGTATTCCACTGATTGTCACCCTGATACACAGCCCACTCTGTCCCTGTATTCCCCGTGATTTTCACCCTGATACACAGCCCACTCTGGCCCTGTATTCCCCGTGATTGTCACCCTGATACACAGCCCTCTCTGTCCCAGTACTACCCCTGATTGTCAACCTGATACACAGCCCACCCTTTCCCATTATAACCCCTGATTGTCACCCTGATCCACAGCCCAGTCTGTCCCAGTATTCTCCCTGATTGTCACCCTGATACACAGCCCACTGTGTTCCAGTATTCCCACTGATTGTCACCCTGATATTCAGCCCGCTCTGTGCCAGTATTTCCCTTGATTGTCTCCCTGATACACAGCCCTTTCTGTCCCATTACTGCCCCTGATTGTCATCCTGATACACAGCCCACTCTGTCCCAGTATTCCCCCTGATTGTCATCCTGTTACACAGCCCACTCTGTCCCATTATTACCGCTGATTGACACCCTGGTAAAGAGCCAACTCTGTCCCAGTATTACCCCTGTTTGTCAACCTGGTACACAGCGCCTTCTGTCCCAGTATTACCCCTGATTGTCACCCTGATACACAGCCCACTCTGTCCCAGTATTACCCCTGATTGTCACCCTGATACACAGCCCACTCTGTCCCAGTATAACCCCTGATTGTCACCCTGATACACAGCCCACTCTGTCCCAGTATTCTCTCTGATTGTCACCCTGATACACAGCCAACTCTGTTCCAGTATTCCCCCTGTTTGTCTCCCTGATACACAGCCCACTGTATCCCAGCATTCCCCCTGACTGTGTTCCTGATACACACCCCATTCTGTCCCAGTATTCGCCCTGATTGTCACCCTGATACACAGCCCACTCTGTCCCAGTATTCCCCCTGATTGTCAGCCTGATACACAACCCAATGTGTCCCAGTATTTCCCTTGATTGTCACCCTGATACACAGCCCACTTTGTCCCATTATTCTCCCTGAGTGTCCCCCTGATATACAGCCTACCCTGTGCCAGTTTTCTCACTGATTGTCACCCTGATACCCAGCCCACTCTGTTCCAGTATTGCCCCTTATTGTGATGCTTATACTCAGCCCACTCTGTCCCTGTATTCTTGCTGATTGTCACCCTGATAGCCAGCCCACTCTGTCCCTGTATTCCCCCTATTGTCACCCTGATACACAGCCCACTCTGTCCCAGTATTCTCCCTGATTGTCACCCTGATACACAGCCCACTCTGTTCCTGTATTTCCCCTATTGTCACCCTGATACACAGCCCTCTCTGTCCCAGTATTACCCCTGATTGTCACCCTGATACACAGCCCACTCTGTCCCAGTATTCCCCCGATTGCCACCCTGATACACAGCCCACTCTGTGCCAGTATTCCCCCTGATTGTCGCCATGATACACAGCCCAATCTGTCCCAGTATTATCCGTGATTGTCACCCTGATACACAGCTGACATTGTCCCAGTACAAACCCTGATTGTCAACCTGATACACAGCCCTCCCTGTCCCAGTATTACCCTTGATTGTCACCCTGATACACAGCCCTCTCTGTCCCAGTATTCCACCTGATTGTCACCCTGATACCCCGCCCACTCTGGCTCAGTATTAACCCTGATTGTCACCCTGATACACAGCCCTCCCTGTCCCAGTATTCCCCCGATTGTCACCCTGATACACAGCCCTCTCTGTCCCTGTATTCCCGCTGGTTGTCATCCTGATACACGGCCAACTCTGTGCCAATATTTCCACTGAATGTCACCCTGATACCCAGCCCACTCTGTCCTAGTATTCCCCCGATTGTCACCCCGATACACAGCCCAATCGGTCCCAGTATTAACCCTGATTGTCACCCTGACACAAACCCCGCTCTGTCCCAGTATTTCCCTGATTGTCACCCTCATACATAGTCCGCTCTGTCCCAGTATTACCCCTGATTGTCACCCTGATACACAGCCCTCCCTGTCCCAGTATTCCCCATGATTGACACACTGATACAGAACCGACTCTGTCCAAGTATTTCCACTGATTGTCACCGTAATACACAGCCTACTGTGTCCCTGTATTCCCCCTGGTTGTCATCCTGATACACAGCCCATTCTGTCCCAGTATTACTCCAGATTGTCATCCTGATACACGGCCCACTCTGTGCCAATATTTCCACTGAATGTCACCCTGATACACAGCCCATTCTGTCCTAGTATTCCCCCGATTGTCACCCCGATACACAGCCCAATCGGTCCCAGTATTAACCCTGATTGTCACCCTGATACACAGCCCTCCCTGTCCCAGTATTCCCACTGATTGTCACCCTGATACACAGCCCTCCCTGTCCCAGTATTGCTCCTGATTGTCATCCTGATACACAGCACTCCCTGTCCCAGTATTCCCCCTGATTGTCACCCTGATACACAGCTCTCCCTGTCCCAGTATTCCCCCTGATTGTCACCCTGATACACAGCCCTCCCTGTCCCAGTATTCCCCATGATTGACACACTGATACAGAACCGACTCTGTCCCAGTATTCCCCCTGATTGTTACCTTGATACATAGCCCACTCTGTCCCAGTATTCCCCATGATGGACACACTGATACAGAACCGACTCTGTCCAAGTATTTCCACTGATTGTCACCGTAATACACAGCCCACTGTGTCCCATTATTCCCCCTGATTGTTACCTTGATACACAGCCCTTTCTTTCCCCGTATACCCACTGATTGTCACCCCGATACAAACCCCGATCTGTCCCTGTATTCCCCCTGGTTCTCATCCTGATACACGGCCAACTCTGTGCCAATATTTCCACTGAATGTCACCCTGATACCCAGGCAACTCTGTCCTAGTATTCCCCCGATTGTCACCCAGATACACAGCCCAATCGGTCCCAGTATTAACCCTGATTGTCACCCTGATACACAGCCCTCTCTGTCCCAGTATTTCCCTGATTGTCACCCTCATACATAGTCCGCTCTGTCCCAGTATTCCCCCTGATTGTCACCCTGATACACAGCCCACTCTGTCCCAATATTCTCCCTGATTGTCACCCTGATACACAGCCCACTCTGTCCCAGTATTCCCCCTGATTGTCACCCTGATACACAGCCCACTCTGGCTCAGTATTAACCCTGATTGTCAACCAGACTCACAGCCCTTTTTGTCCCTGTATTCCCCGTGATTTTCACCCTGATACAAAGCTCACTCTGGCCCTGTATTCCCCGTGATTGTCACCCTGATACACAGCCCTCTCGGTCCCAGTATTCCCCCTGATTGTCAACCTGATACACAGCCCTCTCTGTCCCAGTATTCCCCATGATTGTCACCCTGATACACAGCACACCCTGTCCCAGTATTCCCCCTGATTGTCACCCTGATACACAGCCCTCCCTGTCCCAGTATTCTCCCTGATTGTCACCCTGATACACAGCCCTCCCTGTCCCAGTATTCCCCCTGATTGTCACCCAGATACACAGCCCTCTCTCTCCCAGTATTGCCCCTGATTGTCACCCTGATACACAGGCCTCCCTGTCACAGTATTACTCCTGATTGTCACCCTGATACACAGCCAACTCTGTCCCAGTATTCCCCCTGATTGTCACCCTGATACACAGCCCACTCTGGCTCAGTATTAACCCTGATTGTCAACCAGACTCACAGCCCTTTTTGTCCCTGTATTCCCCGTGATTTTCACCCTGATACAAAGCCCACTCTGGCCCTGTATTCCCCGTGATTGTCACCCTGATACACAGCCCTCTCGGTCCCAGTATTCCCCCTGATTGTCAACCTGATACACAGCCCTCTCTGTCCCAGTATTCCCTGTGATTGTCACCCTGATACACAGCACACCCTGTCCCAGTATTCCCCCTGATTGTCACCCTGATACACAGCCCTCCCTGTCCCAGTATTCTCCCTGATTGTCACCCTGATACACAGCCCTCCCTGTCCCAGTATTCCCCCTGATTGTCACCCAGATACACAGCCCTCTCTCTCCCAGTATTGCCCCTGATTGTCACCCTGATACACAGCCCTCCCTGTCCCAGTATTACTCCTGATTGTCACCCTGATACACAGCCAACTCTGTCCCAGTATTCCCCCGGATTGTCACCCTGATACACAGCCCTCCCTGTCCCAGTATTCCCCCTGATTGTCACCCTGATACATAGCCCACGCTATCCCAGTATTTCCCCTTATTGTCATCCTGATACACAGCCCACTCTGTCCCAGTATTACCCCTGGTTGTCACCCTGATACACAGCCCACTCTGGCTCAGTATTAACCCTGATTGTCAACCAGACTCACAGCCCTTTTTGTCCCTGTATTCCCCGTGATTTTCACCCTGATACAAAGCCCACTCTGGCCCTGTATTCCCCGTGATTGTCACCCTGATACACGGCCAAATCTGTGCCAATATTTCCACTGAATGTCACCCTGATACCCAGCCCACTCTGTCCTAGTATTCCCACTGATTGTCACCCCGATACACAGCCAAATCGGTCCCAGTATTTCCCCTGATTGTCGCCCTGATACACAGCTCAGTCTGTCCCTGTATTCCCCCTGATTGTCACCCTGATACACAGCCCTCTCTGTCCCAGTATTCCCCCTGATTGTCAACCTGATACACAGCCCTCCCTGTCCCAGTATTCCCCCTGATTGTCACCCTGATACACAGCCCAGTCTGTCCCAGTATTTCCTCTGATTGTCACCCTGATTCAGAACCCACTCTGTCCCAGTATTACCCCGGATTGTCACCCTGATACACAGCCCACTCTCTCCCAGTCTATCCCCTGATTGTCACCCTGATACACAGCCCAATCTGTCCCAGTATTCCCCCTGATTGTCACCCTTATACAGAGCCCACTCTGTCCCAGTATTCTCCCTGATTATGGTCCTGATACACAGCCCACTCTGTCCCAGTATTACTCCAGATTATCACCCTGATACACACCCCACTTTGTCCCAGTTTTCCCCCTGATTGTCACCCTGATACACAGCCGTCTCTGTCTCAGTATATCCCCTGATTGTCACCCTGATACACAGCCCACTCTGTCCCAGTATTGCTGCTTTTTGTCACCATGACGCACAGCCCACTCTGTCCCAGTATTACCCCTGATTGTCACCCTGATACACAGCCCACTCTGTCCCAGTATTACCCCTGATTCTCACCATGATGCACAGCCCACTGTCCCAGTATTACCCCTGATTGTCACCATGATGCACAGCCCACTCTGTCCCAGTGTTACCCCTGATTGTCACCCTGATACACATCCCACTCTGTCCCAGTACTCCCCCTGATTGTCACGCTGATACACTGCCATCCCTGTCCCAGTATTTCCCGTGATTTTCACCCTGACACACAGCCCATTCTGTCCCAGTATTTCCCCGATTGTCACCCCGATGCACAGCCCACATTGTCCCAGTGTAACCCCTGATTGTCACCCTGATACACAGCCCACTCAGTCCCACCATTCCCCGTGATTTTCACCCTGACACACAGCCAAATCTGGCCCTGTATACCCCGTGATTGTCACCCTGATACACAGCCCTACCTGTCCCTGTATTACCCCTGATTGTCACCCTGATACACAGCCCACCCTGTCCCAGTATTATCCCTGATTGTCACCCTGATACACAGCCCAGTCTGTCCCAGTATTCTCCCTGATTGTCACCCTGATACACAGCTTGCTCTGTCCCAGTATTCTCCCTGATTGTCACCCTGATACACAGCCCACTCTGTCCCAGTATAACCCCTGACTGTCACCCTGATACACAGCCCTACCTGACCCAGTATTCCCCATGATTGTTACCCTAATACACAGCGCATTTTGGCCCAGTATTACCCTGATTGTCACCCTGATTCACAGTCTTTTCTCTCCCAGTTCTCCCCGTGATTGTCACCCTGATACACAGCCCACTCCATCCCTGTATTCCCCATGATTGTCACCCTGATAAACAACGCTGTCTGTCCCACTATTGCCCCAGATTGTCACTCTGATACATAGCCCACTCTGGCCCAGTATTAACTCTGATTGTCACGCTGATTCACAGACCTTTCTGTCACAGTATTCTCCGTGATTGTCACCCTGATACACAGCCCATTCTGTCCCAGTATTTCCCCGATTGTCACCCTGATACACAGCCCACTATGTCCCAGTATTCCCCCTGAATGTCACCCTGATACACAGCCCAGTCTGTCCCAGTATTCCCCCTGATTGTCACCCTGATACACAGCCCTATCTGTCCAAGTAGAACCCTGGAATGTCACTCTGATACATAGCCCTCTCTCTCCTAGTATTTCCCCTGATTGTGACCCTGATACACAGCCCGCCTTGTCCCAGTATTCCCCGTGACTGACTCCCTGATACACAGCCCTCTGTGTTCCAGTAGTCCCCCTGATTGTCACCTTGATGCAAAGCCTTCTCTGTCCCAGTATTCTCCCAGATTTGCGTCCGGATACACAGCCCACTCTGTCCCAGTATTCCCCCTGATTGTCACCCTGAGTCACAGCCCATCTCTGTCCCAGTATTCCCCGTGATTGTCACCCTTATACACAGCCCTCTCTGTCCCAAAATTTCCCCGATTGTCACACTGATACACTGCCCAATCTTTCCCCGTATTCCCCCTGATAGTCACCCTTATACAGAGCCCACTCTGTCCCAGTATTCTCCCTGATTGTGGTCCTGATACACAGCACAACCTGTCCCAATATTTCACCTGATTGTCACCCTGATACACAGAACAATCCGTCCCATTATTCACACTTATTGTCACCCTTATACAGAGCCCACTCTGTCCCAGTATTCTCCCTGATTATGGTCCTGTTACACAGCACACCCTGTCCCAGTATTCAACCTGATTGTCACCCTGATACACAGCTCTCTCTGTCTCAGTATTTCCCCTGATTGTCACCCTGATACACAGCCCACTCTGTCCCAGTATTCACCCTGATTGTCACCCTGATACACAGCCCTCTCTGTCTCAGTATTTCCCCTGATTGTCATCCTGATACACAGCCCTCTCTGTTTCCCCTGATTGTCACCCTGATACACAGCCCACTCTGTCCCAGTATTCCCCCTGACTGTCACCCTGATACACAGCGCACTCTGTCCCAGTATATCCCCTGATTGTCACCCTGATACACAGCCCACTCTGTCCCAGTATATCCCCTGATTGTCACCCTGATACACAGCCCACTCTGTCCCAGTATTCACCCTGATTGTCACCCTGATACACAGCCCTCTCTGTCTCAGTATTTCCCCTGATTGTCACCCTGATACACAGCCCTCTCTGTCTCAGTATTACCCCTGATTGTCACCCTGATTCACAGCCCACTCTATCCCAGTATTCCCCCGATTGTCACCTTGATACAAAGCCTCCTCTGTCCCAGTATTTTCCGTGATTGTCATCCGGATGCACAGCCCACTCTGTCCCAGTATTTCCCTTGATTGTCACCCTGATACGCAGCCCAATCTGTCCCAGTATTCCCCCTGATTGTCACCCTGATACACAGCCCACTCTGTCCCACTATTCCCCCTGATTGTCACCCTGATACACAGCCCACTCTGTCCCAATATTACCCCTGATTCTCACTCTGATACACAGCCCACTCTGTCCCATTATTACCCCTGAATGTCACACTGGTTCACAGCCCAGTATCACCCCTGATTGTCAACCTGATACACTGCCATCCCTGTCCAAGTATTTCCCGTGATTTTCACCCTGATACACAGCCCACTGAGTCCCATTAGTCCCCCTGATTGTCACCTTGATACAAAGCCGACTCTGTCCCAGTATTTCCCCTGATTGTCCTCCGGATACACTGCCCACTCTGTCCCAGTATTTCCCTTGATTGTCACCCTGATACACAGCCCACTCTGTCGCAGTATTTCCCTTGATTGTCACCCTGACACACAGCCCACTCTGTCCCAATACTACCCCTGATTCTCACTCTGATACACAGCCCACTCTGTCCCATTATTACCCCTGAATGTCACACTGGTTCACAGCCCAGTACCTCCCCTGATTGTCAACCTGATACACTGCCATCCCTGTCCAAGTATTTCCCGTGATTTTCACCCTGATACACAGCCCATTCTGTCCCAGTATTTCCCCGATTGTCACCCTGCTACACAGCCCACTATGTCCCCGTATTCCCCCTGAATGTCACCCTGATACACAGCCCTGTCTGTCCCAGTATTCCCCCTGATTGTCACCCTGATACACAGCCCTATCTGTCCAAGTAGAACCCTGGAATGTCACTCTGATACATAGCCCTCTCTCTCCTAGTATTTCCCCTGATTGTCACCCTGATACACAGCCCACTCTGTCCCAGTATTACCCCTGGTTGTCACCCTGATATACAGCCCTATCTGTCCAAGTATAACCCCTGATTGTCACCCTGATGCACAGCCCACTCTGTCCCAGTATTCCCCCTAATTGTCACCGTGATGCACAGCCATGTCTGTCCCAGTACTCCCCCGATTGTCACCCTAATATACAGCACTGTCTGTGCTTGTATTCCCTCCGATTGTCACCCTGATACAGAGCCCACTCTGACCCCGTATTACCCCTGAATGACATCCTGATACACAGCCCACTCTGTCCCAGTATACCCACTGATTTTCACCCTGATACACAGCCCAGTCTGTCCCAGTATTCACCCTGATTGTCACCCTGATACACAGCCCACTCTGTCCCAGTATTCTCCCTGATTGTCACCCTGATACACAGCCCACTCAGTCCCAGTATTCCCCCTGATTGTCACCCTGATACACAGCCCACTCTGTCCCAGTATTCCTCCTGATTGTCACCCTGATACACAGCCCACTCTGTCCCAGTATTCTCCCTGATTGTCACCCTGATACACATCCCACTCTGTCCCAGTATTCCAAGAGATTGTCACCCTGATACACTGCCCACTCTGTCCCAGTATTCCCCGAGATTGTCACCCTGATACACAGCCCACTCTGTCCCAGTATTCTCCCTGATTGTCACCCTGATACACAGCCCAGTCTGTCCTAGTGTACCCCCTGATTGTCACCCTGATACACAGCCCACTCTGTCCCATTATTCCCCCTGATTGTCACCCTGATACACAGCCCAGTCTGTCCTAGTGTACCCCCTGATTGTCACCCTGATACACATCCCACTCTGTCCCACTATTCACCCTGATTGTCACCCTGATACACAGCCCTCTCTGTCTCAGTATTTCCCCGTGATTGTCACCCTGATACACAGCGAGTCTGGCCCTGTATTACCCCTGATTGTCACCCTGATTCACAGCCCACTCTATCCCAGTATTCCCCCTGATTGTCACCTTGATACAAAGCCTCCTCTGTCCCAGTATTTTCCGTGATTGTCATCCGGATGCACAGCCCACTCTGTCCCAGTATTTCCCTTGATTGTCACCCTGATACGCAGCCCAATCTGTCCCAGTATTCCCCCTGATTGTCAACCTGATACGCAGCCCAATCTGTCCCAGTATTCCCCCTGATTGTCAACCTGATACACAGCCCACTCTGTCCCATTATTCCCCCTGATTGTCACCCTGATATACAGCCCACTCTGTCCCAATATTACCCCTGATTCTCACTCTGATACACAGCCCACTCTGTCCCATTATTACCCCTGAATGTCACACTGGTTCACAGCCCAGTACCACCCCGATTGTCAACCTGATACACTGCCATCCCTGTCCAAGTATTTAACGTGATTTTCACCCTGATACACAGCCCACTGAGTCCCATTAGTCCCCCTGATTGTCACCTTGATACAAAGCCTACTCTGTCCCAGTATTTCCCCTGATTGTCCTCCAGATACACTGCCCACTCTGTCCCAGTATTTCCCTCGATTGTCACTCTGATACACAGCCCACTCTGTCCCAGTATTCCCCCTGATTGTGAACCTGATACACAGCCCACGCTGTCCCAGTATTCTCCCTGATTGTCAAACTGATACTAGCCAATAGGTGCTAGTATTCTCTGTGATTGTCATCCTGTTACACAGCCCACTGTGTCCCAGTATTAGCCCTGATTGTCACCCTGATACACAGCACATTCAGTCCCAGTATTCCCCCTGATTGTTACCTTGATACACAGCCCTCTCTTTCCCCATATACCCACTGATTGTCACCCTGATACAAACCGCAATCTGTCCCAGTATTCTCACTGAATGTCACCCTGATACACAGCCCACTCTGTCCCAGTATTCCCCCTGATTGTCACCCTGATACACAGCCCACTCTGTCCCAGTATTGCCCCTGATTCTCTCCCTGATACACAACCCAATCGGTCCCAGTATTAACCCTGTTTGTCACCCTGATACGCAGCCCACTCTGTCCCAGTATTACCCCTGGTTGTCACCCTGATATACAGCCCTATCTGTCCAAGTATAACCCCTGATTGTCACCCTGATGCACAGCCCACTCTGTCCCAGTATTCCCCCTAATTGTCACCGTGATGCACAGCCATGTCTGTCCCAGTACTCCCCCGATTGTCACCCTAATATACAGCACTGTCTGTGCTTGTATTCCCTCCGATTGTCACCCTGATACAGAGCCCACTCTGACCCCGTATTACCCCTGAATGACATCCTGATACACAGCCCACTCTGTCCCAGTATACCCACTGATTTTCACCCTGATACACAGCCCAGTCTGTCCCAGTATTCACCCTGATTGTCACCCTGATACACAGCCCACTCTGTCCCAGTATTCTCCCTGATTGTCACCCTGATACACAGCCCACTCTGTCCCAGTATTCCTCCTGATTGTCACCCTGATACACAGCCCACTGTGTCCCAGTATTCCCCCTGATTGTCACCCTGATACACATCCCACTCTGTCCCAGTATTCCAAGAGATTGTCACCCTGATACACTGCCCACTCTGTCCCAGTATTCCCCGAGATTGTCACCCTGATACACAGCCCACTCTGTCCCAGTATTCTCCCTGATTGTCACCCTGATACACAGCCCAGTCTGTCCTAGTGTACCCCCTGATTGTCACCCTGATACACAGCCCACTCTGTCCCATTATTCCCCCTGATTGTCACCCTGATACACAGCCCAGTCTGTCCTAGTGTACCCCCTGATTGTCACCCTGATACACATCCCACTCTGTCCCACTATTCCCCCTGATTGTCACCCTGATACACAGGCCACTCTGTCCCATTATTCCCCCTGATTGTCACCCTGATACACAGCCCAGTCTGTCCTAGTGTACCCCCTGATTGTCACCCTGATACACAACCCACTCTGTCCCACTATTCCCCCTGATTGTCACCCTGATAAACAGCCCACTCTGTCCCAGTATTCCCCGAGATTTTCACCCTGATATACAGCCTATCTGTCCCATTATAACCTCTGAATTTCACCCTGATACACAGCCAAATCTGTCCCAGTTCAACCCATGGTTGTCACCCTGATACACAGCCCTTTTTGTCCCAGTATTCCCCGTGATTTTCACCCTGATACAAAGCCCACTCTGGCCCTGTATTCCCCGTGATTGTCACCCTGATACACAGCCCACTCTGTCCCAGTATTCCCCTGATTGTCAACCTGATCCACAGCCCAGTCTGTCCCAGTATTCTCCCTGATTGTCACCCTGATACACAGCCCTCCCTGTCCCAGTATTACTCCTGATTGTCACCCTGATACACAGCCCACTCTGTCCCATTATTCCCCCTGATTGTCACCCTGATACACAGCCCAGTCTGTCCTAGTGTACCCCCTGATTGTCACCCTGATACACATCCCACTCTGTCCCACTATTCCCCCTGATTGTCACCCTGATACACAGGCCACTCTGTCCCATTATTCCCCCTGATTGTCACCCTGATACACAGCCCAGTCTGTCCTAGTGTACCCCCTGATTGTCACCCTGATACACATCCCACTCTGTCCCACTATTCCCCTGATTGTCACCCTGATAAACAGCCCACTCTGTCCCAGTATTCCCCGAGATTTTCACCCTGATACACAGCCCTATCTGTCCCATTATAACCTCTGAATTTCACCCTGATACACAGCCAAATCTGTCCCAGTTCAACCCATGGTTGTCACCCTGATACACAGCCCTTTTTGTCCCAGTATTCCCCATGATTGTCACCCTGATACACAGCCCTTTCCATCCCAGTATTGCCCCTGATTCTCTCCCTGATACACAACCCAATCGGTCCCAGTATTAACCCTGTTTGTCACCCTGATACGCAGCCCACTCTGTCCCAGTATTACCCCTGGTTGTCACCCTGATATACAGCCCTATCTGTCCAAGTATAACCCCTGATTGTCACCCTGATGCACAGCCCACTCTGTCCCAGTATTCCCCCTAATTGTCACCGTGATGCACAGCCAAGTCTTTCCCAGTACTCCCCTGATTGTCACACTAATATACAGCACTGTCTGTGCTTGTATTCCCTCCGATTGTCACCCTGATACAGAGCCCACTCTGACCCCGTATTACCCCTGAATGACATCCTGATACACAGCCCACTCTGTCCCAGTATACCCACTGAGTTTCACCCTGATACACAACCCAGTCTGTCCCAGTATTCACCCTGATTGTCACCCTGATACACAGCCCACTCTGTCCCAGTATTCTCCCTGATTGTCACCCTGATACACAGCCCACTCAGTCCCAGTATTCCCCCTGATTGTCACCCTGATACACAGCCCACTCTGTCCCAGTATTCCTCCTGATTGTCACCCTGATACACAGCCCACTGTGTCCCAGTATTCCCCCTGATTGTCACCCTGATACACATCCCACTCTGTCCCAGTATTCCAAGAGATTGTCACCCTGATACACTGCCCACTCTGTCCCAGTATTCCCCGAGATTGTCACCCTGATACACAGCCCACTCTGTCCCAGTATTCTCCCTGATTGTCACCCTGATACACAGCCCAGTCTGTCCTAGTGTACCCCCTGATTGTCACCCTGATACACAGCCCACTCTGTCCCATTATTCCCCCTGATTGTCACCCTGATACACAGCCCAGTCTGTCCAAGTGTACCCCCTGATTGTCACCCTGATACACATCCCACTCTGTCCCACTATTCCCCCTGATTGTCACCCTGATACACAGGCCTCTCTGTCCCATTATTCCCCCTGATTGTCACCCTGATACACAGCCCAGTCTGTCCTAGTGTACCCCCTGATTGTCACCCTGATACACATCCCACTCTGTCCCACTATTCCCCCTGATTGTCACCCTGATAAACAGCCCACTCAGTCCCAGTATTCCCCGAGATTTTCACCCTGATATACAGCACTATCTGTCCCATTGTAACCTCTGAATTTCACCCTGATACACAGCCAAATCTGTCCCAGTTCAACCCATGGTTGTCACCCTGATACACAGCCCTTTTTGTCCCAGTATTCCCCGTGATTTTCACCCTGATACAAAGCCCACTCTGGCCCTGTATTCTCCGTGATTGTCACCCTGATACACAGCCCACTCTGTCCCAGTATTACCCCTGATTGTCAACCTGATCCACAGCCCAGTCTGTCCCAGTATTCTCCCTGATTGTCACCCTGATACACAGCCCACTCTGTCCCATTATTCCCCCTGATTGTCACCCTGATACACAGCCCAGTCTGTCCTAGTGTACCCCCTGATTGTCACCCTGATACGCATCCCACTCTGTCCCACTATTCCCCCTGATTGTCACCCTGATACACAGGCCACTCTGTCCCATTATTCCCCCTGATTGTCACCCTGATACACAGCCCAGTCTGTCCTAGTGTACACCCTGATTGTCACCCTGATACACATCCCACTCTGTCCCACTATTCCCCCTGATTGTCACCCTGATAAACAGCCCACTGTGTCCCAGTATTCCCCGAGATTTTCACCCTGATACACAGCCCTATCTGTCCCATTATAACCTCTGAATTTCACCCTGATACACAGCCAAATCTGTCCCAGTTCAACCCATGGTTGTCACCCTGATACACAGCCCTTTTTGTCCCAGTATTCCCCGTGATTTTCACCCTGATACAAAGCCCACTCTGGCCCTGTATTCCCCGTGATTGTCACCCTGATACACAGCCCACTCTGTCCCAGTATTCTCCCTGATTGTCACCCTGACACACAGCCCTCCCTGTCCAAGTATTTCTCCTGATTGTCACCCTGATACACAGCCCACTCTGTCCCAGTATTCCACTGATTGTCACCCTGATACACAGCCCACTCTGTCCCTGTATTCCCCGTGATTTTCACCCTGATACACAGCCCACTCTGGCCCTGTATTCCCCGTGATTGTCACCCTGATACACAGCCCTCTCTGTCCAGTACTACCCCTGATTGTCAACCTGATACACAGCCCACCCTGTCCCATTATAACCCCTGATTGTCACCCTGGTACACAGCCCACTCTGTCCCAGTATTCCCCCTGATTGTCACCCTGATACACAGCCCACTGTGTTCCAGTATTCCCACTGATTGTCACCCTGATATTCAGCCCGCTCTGTGCCAGTATTTCCCTTGATTGTCTCCCTGATACACAGCCCTTTCTGTCCCATTACTGCCCCTGATTTTCATCCTGATACACAGCCCACTCTGTCCCAGTATTCCCCCTGATTGTCATCCTGTTACACAGCCCACTCTGTCCCATTATTACCGCTGATTGACACCCTGATAAAGAGCCAACTCTGTCCCAGTATTACCCCTGTTTGTCAACCTGATACACAGCGCCTTCTGTCCCAGTATTACCCCTGATTGTCACCCTGATACACAGCCCACTCTGTCCCAGTATTACCCCTGATTGTCACCCTGATACACAGCCCACTCTGTCCCAGTATAACCCCTGATTGTCACCCTGATACACAGCCCACTCTGTCCCAGTATTCTCTCTGATTGTCACCCTGATACACAGCCAACTCTGTTCCAGTATTCCCCCTGATTGTCACCCTGATACACAGCCCACTGTATCCCAGCATTCCCCCTGACTGTGTTCCTGATACACACCCCATTCTGTCCCAGTATTCCCCCTGATTGTCAGCCTGATACACAGCCCAATGTGTCCCAGTATTCCCCTTGATTGTCACCCATACACAGCCCACTTTGTCCCATTATTGCCCATTATTGTGATGCTCATACTCAGCCCACTCTGTCCCTGTATTCTTGCTGATTGTCACCCTGATAGCCAGCCCACTCTGTCCCTGTATTCCCCCTATTGTCACCCTGATACACAGCCCACTCTGTCCCAGTATTCTCCCTGATTGTCACCCTGATACACAGCCCACTCTGTTCCTGTATTTCCCCTATTGTCACCCTGATACACAGCCCTCTCTGTCCCAGTATTACCCCTGATTGTCACCCTGATACACAGCCCAGTCTGTCCTAGTGTACACCCTGATTGTCACCCTGATACACATCCCACTCTGTCCCACTATTCCCCCTGATTGTCACCCTGATAAACAGCCCACTCTGTCCCAGTATTCCCCGAGATTTTCACCCTGATACACAGCCCTATCTGTCCCATTATAACCTCTGAATTTCACCCTGATACACAGCCAAATCTGTTCCAGTTCAACCCATGGTTGTCACCCTGATACACAGCCCTTTTTGTCCCAGTATTCCCCGTGATTTTCACCCTGATACAAAGCCCACTCTGGCCCTGTATTCCCCGTGATTGTCACCCTGATACACAGCCCACTCTGTCCCAGTATTCTCCCTGATTGTCACCCTGACACACAGCCCTCCCTGTCCAAGTATTTCTCCTGATTGTCACCCTGATACACAGCCCACTCTGTCCCAGTATTCCACTGATTGTCACCCTGATACACAGCCCACTCTGTCCCTGTATTCCCCGTGATTTTCACCCTGATACACAGCCCACTCTGGCCCTGTATTCCCCGTGATTGTCACCCTGATACACAGCCCTCTCTGTCCAGTACTACCCCTGATTGTCAACCTGATACACAGCCCACCCTGTCCCATTATAACCCCTGATTGTCACCCTGGTACACAGCCCACTCTGTCCCAGTATTCCCCCTGATTGTCACCCTGATACACAGCCCACTGTGTTCCAGTATTCCCACTGATTGTCACCCTGATATTCAGCCCGCTCTGTGCCAGTATTTCCCTTGATTGTCTCCCTGATACACAGCCCTTTCTGTCCCATTACTGCCCCTGATTTTCATCCTGATACACAGCCCACTCTGTCCCAGTATTCCCCCTGATTGTCATCCTGTTACACAGCCCACTCTGTCCCATTATTACCGCTGATTGACACCCTGATAAAGAGCCAACTCTGTCCCAGTATTACCCCTGTTTGTCAACCTGATACACAGCGCCTTCTGTCCCAGTATTACCCCTGATTGTCACCCTGATACACAGCCCACTCTGTCCCAGTATTACCCCTGATTGTCACCCTGATACACAGCCCACTCTGTCCCAGTATTCTCTCTGATTGTCACCCTGATACACAGCCAACTCTGTTCCAGTATTCCCCCTGATTGTCACCCTGATACACAGCCCACTGTATCCCAGCATTCCCCCTGACTGTGTTCCTGATACACACCCCATTCTGTCCCAGTATTCCCCCTGATTGTCAGCCTGATACACAGCCCAATGTGTCCCAGTATTCCCCTTGATTGTCACCCGATACACAGCCCACTTTGTCCCATTATTGCCCATTATTGTGATGCTCATACTCAGCCCACTCTGTCCCTGTATTCTTGCTGATTGTCACCCTGATAGCCAGCCCACTCTGTCCCTGTATTCCCCCTATTGTCACCCTGATACACAGCCCACTCTGTCCCAGTATTCTCCCTGATTGTCACCCTGATACACAGCCCACTCTGTTCCTGTATTTCCCCTATTGTCACCCTGATACACAGCCCTCTCTGTCCCAGTATTACCCCTGATTGTCACCCTGATACACAGCCCAGTCTGTCCTAGTGTACACCCTGATTGTCACCCTGATACACATCCCACTCTGTCCCACTATTCCCCCTGATTGTCACCCTGATAAACAGCCCACTCTGTCCCAGTATTCCCCGAGATTTTCACCCTGATACACAGCCCTATCTGTCCCATTATAACCTCTGAATTTCACCCTGATACACAGCCAAATCTGTCCCAGTTCAACCCATGGTTGTCACCCTGATACACAGCCCTTTTTGTCCCAGTATTCCCCGTGATTTTCACCCTGATACAAAGCCCACTCTGGCCCTGTATTCCCCGTGATTGTCACCCTGATACACAGCCCACTCTGTCCCAGTATTCTCCCTGATTGTCACCCTGACACACAGCCCTCCCTGTCCAAGTATTTCTCCTGATTGTCACCCTGATACACAGCCCACTCTGTCCCAGTATTCCACTGATTGTCACCCTGATACACAGCCCACTCTGTCCCTGTATTCCCCGTGATTTTCACCCTGATACACAGCCCACTCTGGCCCTGTATTCCCCGTGATTGTCACCCTGATACACAGCCCTCTCTGTCCAGTACTACCCCTGATTGTCAACCTGATACACAGCCCACCCTGTCCCATTATAACCCCTGATTGTCACCCTGGTACACAGCCCACTCTGTCCCAGTATTCCCCCTGATTGTCACCCTGATACACAGCCCACTGTGTTCCAGTATTCCCACTGATTGTCACCCTGATATTCAGCCCGCTCTGTGCCAGTATTTCCCTTGATTGTCTCCCTGATACACAGCCCTTTCTGTCCCATTACTGCCCCTGATTTTCATCCTGATACACAGCCCACTCTGTCCCAGTATTCCCCCTGATTGTCATCCTGTTACACAGCCCACTCTGTCCCATTATTACCGCTGATTGACACCCTGATAAAGAGCCAACTCTGTCCCAGTATTACCCCTGTTTGTCAACCTGATACACAGCGCCTTCTGTCCCAGTATTACCCCTGATTGTCACCCTGATACACAGCCCACTCTGTCCCAGTATTACCCCTGATTGTCACCCTGATACACAGCCCACTCTGTCCCAGTATAACCCCTGATTGTCACCCTGATACACAGCCCACTCTGTCCCAGTATTCTCTCTGATTGTCACCCTGATACACAGCCAACTCTGTTCCAGTATTCCCCCTGATTGTCACCCTGATACACAGCCCACTGTATCCCAGCATTCCCCCTGACTGTGTTCCTGATACACACCCCATTCTGTCCCAGTATTCCCCCTGATTGTCACCGTGATACACAGCCCACTCTGTCCCAGTATTCCCCCTGATTGTCAGCCTGATACACAGCCCAATGTGTCCCAGTATTCCCCTTGATTGTCACCCGATACACAGCCCACTTTGTCCCATTATTGCCCATTATTGTGATGCTCATACTCAGCCCACTCTGTCCCTGTATTCTTGCTGATTGTCACCCTGATAGCCAGCCCACTCTGTCCCTGTATTCCCCCTATTGTCACCCTGATACACAGCCCACTCTGTCCCAGTATTCTCCCTGATTGTCACCCTGATACACAGCCCACTCTGTTCCTGTATTTCCCCTATTGTCACCCTGATACACAGCCCTCTCTGTCCCAGTATTACCCCTGATTGTCACCCTGATACACAGCCCACTCTGTCCCAGTATTCCCCCGATTGCCACCCAGATACACAGCCCACTCTGTGCCAGTATTCCCCCTGATTGTCGCCATGATACACAGCCCAATCTGTCCCAGTATTATCCGTGATTGTCACCCTGATACACAGCTGACATTGTCCCAGTACAAACCCTGATTGTCAACCTGATACACAGCCCTCCCTGTCCCAGTATTACCCTTGATTGTCACCCTGATACACAGCCGTCTCTGTCCCAGTATTCCACCTGATTGTCACCCTGATACCCCGCCCACTCTGGCTCAGTATTAACCCTGATTGTCACCCTGATACACAGCCCTCCCTGTCCCAGTATTCCCCCGATTGTCACCCTGATACACAGCCCTCTCTGTCCCTGTATTCCCGCTGGTTGTCATCCTGATACACGGCCAACTCTGTGCCAATATTTCCACTGAATGTCACCCTGATACCCAACCCACTCTGTCCTAGTATTCCCCCGATTGTCACCCCGATACACAGCCCAATCGGTCCCAGTATTAACCCTGATTGTCACCCTGACACAAACCCCGCTCTGTCCCAGTATTTCCCTGATTGTCACCCTCATACATAGTCCGCTCTGTCCCAGTATTACCCCTGATTGTCACCCTGATACACAGCCCTCCCTGTCCCAGTATTCCCCATGATTGACACACTGATACAGAACCGACTCTGTCCAAGTATTTCCACTGATTGTCACCGTAATACACAGCCCACTGTGTCCCTGTATTCTCCCTGGTTGTCATCCTGATACACAGCCCATTCTGTCCCAGTATTACTCCAGATTGTCATCCTGATACACGGCCCACTCTGTGCCAATATTTCCACTGAATGTCACCCTGATACACAGCCAATTCTGTCCTAGTATTCCCCCGATTGTCACCCCGATACACAGCCCAATCGGTCCCAGTATTAACCCTGATTGTCATCCTGATACACAGCCCTCCTGTCCCAGTATTCCCACTGATTGTCACCCTGATACACAGCCCACTGTATCCCAGCATTCCCCCTGACTGTGTTCCTGATACACACCCCATTCTGTCCCAGTATTCCCCCTGATTGTCACCCTGATACACAGCCCACTCTGTCCCAGTATTCCCCCTGATTGTCACCCTGATACACAGCCCAATGTGTCCCAGTATTCCCCTTGATTGTCACCCGATACACAGCCCACTTTGTCCCATTATTCTCCCTGAGTGTCACCCTGATATACAGCCTACCCTGTGCCAGTTTTCTCACTGATTGTCACCCTGATACGCAGCCCACTCTGTTCCAGTATTGCCCCTTATTGTGATGCTTATACTCAGCCCACTCTGTCCCTGTATTCTTGCTGATTGTCACCCTGATAGCCAGCCCACTCTGTCCCTGTATTCCCCCTATTGTCACCCTGATACACAGCCCACTCTGTCCCAGTATTCTCCCTGATTGTCACCCTGATACACAGCCCACTCTGTTCCTGTATTTCCCCTATTGTCACCCTGATACACAGCCCTCTCTTTCCCAGTATTACCCCTGATTGTCACCCTGATACACAGCCCACTCTGTGCCAGTATTCCCCCGATTGCCACCCTGATACACAGCCCACTCTGTGCCAGTATTCCCCCTGATTGTCGCCATGATACACAGCCCAATCTGTCCCAGTATTATCCGTGATTGTCACCCTGATACACAGCTGACATTGTCCCAGTACAAACCCTGATTGTCAACCTGATACACAGCCCTCCCTGTCCCAGTATTACCCTTGATTGTCACCCTGATACACAGCCCTCTCTGTCCCAGTATTCCACCTGATTGTCACCCTGATACCCCGCCCACTCTGGCTCAGTATTAACCCTGATTGTCACCCTGATACACAGCCCTCCCTGTCCCAGTATTCCCCCGATTGTCACCCTGATACACAGCCCTCTCTGTCCCTGTATTCCCGCTGGTTGTCATCCTGATACACGGCCTACTCTGTGCCAATATTTCCACTGAATGTCACCCTGATACACAGCCCATTCTGTCCTAGTATTCCCCCGATTGTCACCCCGATACACAGCCCAATCGGTCCCAGTATTAACCCTGATTGTCACCCTGATACACAGCCCTCCCTGTCCCAGTATTCCCACTGATTGTCACCCTGATACACAGCCCTCCCTGTCCCAGTATTGCTCCTGATTGTCATCCTGATACACAGCCCTCCCTGTCCCAGTATTCCCCCTGATTGTCACCCTGATACACAGCTCTCCCTGTCCCAGTATTCCCCCTGATTGTCATCCTGATAAACAGCCCTCCCTGTCCCAGTATTCCCCATGATTGACACACTGATACAGAACCGACTCTGTCCCAGTATTCCCCCTGATTGTTACCTTGATACACAGCCCACTCTGTCCCAGTATTCCCCATGATGGACACACTGATACAGAACCGACTCTGTCCAAGTATTTCCACTGATTGTCACCGTAATACACAGCCCACTGTGTCCCATTATTCCCCCTGATTGTTACCTTGATACACAGCCCTTTCTTTCCCCGTATACCCACTGATTGTCACCCCGATACAAACCCCGATCTGTCCCTGTATTCCCCCTGGTTGTCATCCTGATACACGGCCAACTCTGTGCCAATATTTCCACTGAATGTCACCCTGATACCCAGGCAACTCTGTCCTAGTATTCCCCCGATTGTCACCCAGATACACAGCCCAATCGGTCCCAGTATTAACCCTGATTGTCACCCTGATACACAGCCCTCTCTGTCCCAGTATTTCCCTGATTGTCACCCTCATACATAGTCCGCTCTGTCCCAGTATTACCCCTGATTGTCACCCTGATACACAGCCCACTCTGTCCCAGTATTCTCCCTGATTGTCACCCTGATACACAGCCCACTCTGTCCCAGTATTCCCCCTGATTGTCACCCTGATACACAGCCCACTCTGGCTCAGTATTAACCCTGATTGTCAACCAGACTCACAGCCCTTTTTGTCCCTGTATTCCCCGTGATTTTCACCCTGATACAAAGCCCACTCTGGCCCTGTATTCCCCGTGATTGTCACCCTGATACACAGCCCTCTCGGTCCCAGTATTCCCCCTGATTGTCAACCTGATACACAGCCCTCTCTGTCCCAGTATTCCCCGTGATTGTCACCCTGATACACAGCACACCCTGTCCCAGTATTCCCCCTGATTGTCACCCTGATACACAGCCCTCCCTGTCCCAGTATTCTCCCTGATTGTCACCCTGATACACAGCCCTCCCTGTCCCAGTATTCCCCCTGATTGTCACCCAGATACACAGCCCTCTCTCTCCCAGTATTGCCCCTGATTGTCACCCTGATACACAGCCCTCCCTGTCCCAGTATTACTCCTGATTGTCACCCTGATACACAGCCAACTCTGTCCCAGTATTCCCCCTGATTGTCACCCTGATACACAGCCCACTCTGGCTCAGTATTAACCCTGATTGTCAACCAGACTCACAGCCCTTTTTGTCCCTGTATTCCCCGTGATTTTCACCCTGATACAAAGCCCACTCTGGCCCTGTATTCCCCGTGATTGTCACCCTGATACACAGCCCTCTCGGTCCCAGTATTCCCCCTGATTGTCAACCTGATACACAGCCCTCTCTGTCCCAGTATTCCCCGTGATTGTCACCCTGATACACAGCACACCCTGTCCCAGTATTCCCCCTGATTGTCACCCTGATACACAGCCCTCCCTGTCCCAGTATTCTCCCTGATTGTCACCCTGATACACAGCCCTCCCTGTCCCAGTATTCCCCCTGATTGTCACCCAGATACACAGGCCTCTCTCTCCCAGTATTGCCCCTGATTATCACCCCGATACACAGCCCTCCCTGTCCCAGTATTACTCCTGATTGTCACCCTGATACACAGCCAACTCTGTCCCAGTATTCCCCCGGATTGTCACCCTGATACACAGCCCTCCCTGTCCCAGTATTCCCCCTGATTGTCACCCTGATACATAGCCCACGCTGTCCCAGTATTTCCCCTTATTGTCATCCTGATACACAGCCCACTCTGTCCCAGTATTACCCCTGGTTGTCACCCTGATACACAGCCCACTCTGGCTCAGTATTAACCCTGATTGTCAACCAGACTCACAGCCCTTTTTGTCCCTGTATTCCCCGTGATTTTCACCCTGATACAAAGCCCACTCTGGCCCTGTATTCCCCGTGATTGTCACCCTGATACACGGCCAACTCTGTGCCAATATTTCCACTGAATGTCACCCTGATACCCAGCTCACTCTGTCCTAGTATTCCCACTGATTGTCACCCCGATACACAGCCAAATCGGTCCCAGTATTTCCCCTGATTGTCGCCCTGATACACAGCTCAGTCTGTCCCTGTATTCCCCCTGATTGTCACCCTGATACACAGCCCTCTCTGTCCCAGTATTCCCCCTGATTGTCAACCTGATACACAGCCCTCCCTGTCCCAGTATAACCCCTGATTGTCACCCTGATACACAGCCCACTGTGTTCCAGTATTCCCACTGATTGTCTCCCTGATACACAGCCCACTCTGTCCCAGTATTCCCCGTGATTGTCAACCTGATACACAGCCCTTTCTGTCCCATTACTGCCCCTGATTGTCATCCTGATACACAGCCCACTCTGTCCCATTATTACCGCTGATTGACACCCTGATAAAGAGCCAACTCTGTCCCAGTATTCCCCCTGATTGTCACCCTGATACACAGCCCACTCTGGCTCAGTATTAACCCTGATTGTCAACCAGACTCACAGCCCTTTTTGTCCCTGTATTCCCCGTGATTTTCACCCTGATACAAAGCCCACTCTGGCCCTGTATTCCCCGTGATTGTCACCCTGATACACAGCCCTCTCGGTCCCAGTATTCCCCCTGATTGTCAACCTGATACACAGCCCTCTCTGTCCCAGTATTCCCCGTGATTGTCACCCTGATACACAGCACACCCTGTCCCAGTATTCCCCCTGATTGTCACCCTGATACACAGCCCTCCCTGTCCCAGTATTCTCCCTGATTGTCACCCTGATACACAGCCCTCCCTGTCCCAGTATTCCCCCTGATTGTCACCCAGATACACAGGCCTCTCTCTCCCAGTATTGCCCCTGATTGTCACCCCGATACACAGCCCTCCCTGTCCCAGTATTACTCCTGATTGTCATCCTGATACACAGCCAACTCTGTCCCAGTATTCCCCCGGATTGTCACCCTGATACACAGCCCTCCCTGTCCCAGTATTCCCCCTGATTGTCACCCTGATACATAGCCCACGCTGTCCCAGTATTTCCCCTTATTGTCATCCTGATACACAGCCCACTCTGTCCCAGTATTACCCCTGGTTGTCACCCTGATACACAGCCCACTCTGGCTCAGTATTAACCCTGATTGTCAACCAGACTCACAGCCCTTTTTGTCCCTGTATTCCCCGTGATTTTCACCCTGATACAAAGCCCACTCTGGCCCTGTATTCCCCGTGATTGTCACCCTGATACACGGCCAACTCTGTGCCAATATTTCCACTGAATGTCACCCTGATACCCAGCCCACTCTGTCCTAGTATTCCCACTGATTGTCACCCCGATACACAGCCAAATCGGTCCCAGTATTTCCCCTGATTGTCGCCCTGATACACAGCTCAGTCTGTCCCTGTATTCCCCCTGATTGTCACCCTGATACACAGCCCTCTCTGTCCCAGTATTCCCCCTGATTGTCAACCTGATACACAGCCCTCCCTGTCCCAGTATAACCCCTGATTGTCACCCTGATACACAGCCCACTGTGTTCCAGTATTCCCACTGATTGTCTCCCTGATACACAGCCCACTCTGTCCCAGTATTCCCCGTGATTGTCAACCTGATACACAGCCCTTTCTGTCCCATTACTGCCCCTGATTGTCATCCTGATACACAGCCCACTCTGTCCCATTATTACCGCTGATTGACACCCTGATAAAGAGCCAACTCTGTCCCAGTATTACCCCTGTTTGTCAACCTGATACACAGCGCTTTCTGTCCCAGTATTCCCCCTGATTGTCTGCCTGATACACAGCCCACTCTGTCCCAGTATTACCCCCAATTGTCACCCTGATACACAGCCCACTCTGTCCCAGTATTCACCTTGACTGTCACCCTGATACACAGCCGTTTCTATAGCAGTATTACCCCCAATTGTCACCCCGATACAAACCCCAATCTGTCCCAGTATTCTCCCTGATTGTCACCCTGATACACAGCCCTTTCCATCCCAGTATTACCCGTGATTGTCACCCTGATACACAACCCAATCGGTCCCAGTATTCCCCCTGATTGTCAATCTGATACACAGCCCACTCTGTCCCAGTATTACCCCTGGTTGTCACCCTGATATACAGCCCACTCTGTCCAAGTATAACCCCTGATTGTCACCCTGATACACAGCCCACTCTGCCCCAGTATTCCCCCTAATTGTCACCGTGATGCACAGCCCAGTCTGTCCCAGTACTCCTCCGATTGTCACCCTAATATACAGCACTGTCTGTGCTTGTATTCCCTCCGATTGTCACCCTGATACAGAGCCCACTCTGACCCCGTATTCCCCCGAATGACATCCTGATACACAGCCCACTCTGTCCCAGTATACCCACTGATTTTCACCCTGATACGCAGCCCACTCTGTCCCAGTATACCCACTGATTTTCACCCTGATACGCAGCCCACTCTGTCCCAGTATTCCCCCTGATTGTCACCCTGATACACAGCCCAATCTGTCCCAGTATTCCCCCTCAATGTCACCCTGATACGCAGCCCACTCTGTCCCATTATTACCCCTGATTGTCACCCTGATACACAGCCCACTCTGTCCCAGTATTCCCCCTGATTGTCATCCTGATACACAGCCCTCTCTGTCCCAGTATTCCCACTGATTGTCACCCTGATACACAGCCCACTCTGTCCCAGTATTCCCCCTGATTGTCACCCTGATACACAGCCCACTCTGTCCAAGTAATCCCCGTGATTTTCACCCTGATACACACCCCACTCTGGCCCTGTATTCCCCGTGATTGTCACCCTGATACACAGCCCTCTCTGTCCCAGTATTAGCCCTGATTGTCATGCTGATACACAGCCCACTCTGTCCCAGTATTCTCCCTGATTGTCACCCTGATACACAGCCCACTCTGTCCCAGTATTCCCCCTGATTGTCACCCTGATACACAGCCAACTCTGTCCCACTATTCCCCCTGATTGTCACTCTGATACACAGCCCACTCTGTCCCTGTATTCCCCCTGATTGTCACCCTGATACACAGCCCAGTCTGTCCCAGTATTCCCCCTGATTGTCACCCTGATACACAGCCCAGTCTGTCCCATTATTCCCCCTGATTGTCACCCTGATACACAGCACAATCTGTCCCAGTTTTTTCCCTGATTGTCACCCTGATACACAGCCCTCTCTGTCCCAGTATTCCCACTGATTGTCACCCTGATATTCAGCCCGCTCTGTGCCAGTATTTCCCTTGATTGTCACCCTGATACACAGCCCTTTCTGTCCCATTACTGCCCCTGATTGTCATCCTGATACACAGGCCACTCTGTCCCAGTATTTCCCCGATTGTCACCCTGTTACACAGCCCACTCTGTCCCAGTATTCCCCCTGATTGTCACCCTGATACACAGCCCACTCTGTCCCAGTATTCTCCCTGATTGTCACCCTGATACACAGCCCACTCTGTCCCATTATTACCGCTGATTGACACCCTGATAAAGAGCCAACTCTGTCCCAGTATTACCCCTGTTTGTCAACCTGATACACAGCTCACTCAGTCCCCATATTCCCACTGATTGTCACCCTGATACACAGCCCACTCTGTCCCAGTATTCCCCCTGATTGTCACCCTGATACACAGTCCACTCTGTCCCAGTATTCTCCCTGATTGTCACCCTGATACACAGCCCACTTTCTCCCATTATTCTCCCTGAGTGTCACCCTGATATACAGCCCACCCTGTACCAGTTTTCTCACTGATTGTCACCCTGATACCCAGCCCACTCTGTCCCAGTATTCCCCCTGATTGTCACCCTGATACGCAGGCCACTCTGTCCCAGTATTCTCCCTGATTGTGATCCTGATACACAGCCCACTCTGTCCCAGTTTTACCTATGATTGTCACTCTGATACACAGGCCACTCTGTCCCAGTATTTTCCCTGATTGTGATCCTGATACACAGCCCACTCTGTCCCAGTATTCCCCCTGATTGTCACCTTGATACACAGCCAATTCTGTCCCAGTTTTACCCATGATTGTCAAACTGATACGAGCCAATATGTGCCAGTATCCCCCCTGTTTGTCATTCTGATACACAGACCATTGTGTCCCAATATCCCCCCAGATTGTCACTCTGATACACAGCCCACTCTGTCCCAGTATTACCCCTGATTGTCACCCTGATACACAGCCCACTCTGTCCCATTATTACCCCTGAATGTCACACTGGTTGACAGCCCAGTATGACCCCTGATTGTCAACCTGATACACTGCCATCCCTGTCCCAGTATTTACCAAGATTGCCACCCTGATACACAGCCCGCTCAGTGCCAGTATTCCGCCCGATTGTCACCCTGATACACAGCCCACTCTGTCCCAGTATTCCCCCTGATTGTCACCCTGATACACAGCCCTATCTGTCCCAGTATTACACCTGATTGTGACCCTGATACTCAGCCCACTCTGTCCCAGTATTCCCACTGATTGTCACCCTGATACACAGCCCACCCTGTCACAGTATTCCCCTTCATTGTGACCCTCATACACAGCCCACTCTGTCCCAGTATTACCCCGGATTGTCACCCTGATACACAGCTCACTCAGTCCCCATATTCCCACTGATTGTCACCCTGATACACAGCCCACTCTGTCCCAGTATTACCCCTGATTGTCACCCTGATACACAGCCCACTCTGTCCCAGTATTCCCCCTGATTGTCACCCTGATACACAGCCTACTCTGTTCCAGTATTCCCCCTGATTGTCACCCTGATACACAGCCCACTCTGTCCCAGTATTCCCCTTGATTGTCACCCTGATACACAGCCCAATCTGTCCCAGTATATCCCCTGATCGTCACCCTGTTACACAGCCCTATCTGTCCCGGTATTACACCCAATTGTCACCCTGATACAGAGCCCACTCTGTCACAGTATTCCCCTTGATTGTGACCCTGATACACAGCCCACTCTGTCCCAGTATTCCCCCTGATTGTCATCCTGATACACATCCCTCTCTGTCTCAGTATTCCCCCAGATTGTCATCCTGATACACAGCCCACTCTATCCCAATATTCCCCCCGATTGTCACCCTGATACACATCCCACTCTGTCCCACTATTCCCCCTGATTGTCACCCTGATACACAGCCCTATCTGTCCCGGTATTACACCTGATTGTGACCCTGATCAGCCCACTCTGTCCCAGTATTCCCACTGATTGTCACCCTGATACACAGCCGACCCTGTCACAGTATTCCCCTTGATTGTGACCCTCATACACAGCCCACTCTGTCCCTGTAATACCCCGGATTGTCACCCTGATACACAGCTCACTCAGTCCCCATATTCCCACTGATTGTCACCCTGATACACAGCCCACTCTGTCCCAGTATTCCCCCTGATTGTCACCCTGATACACAGTCCACTCTGTCCCAGTATTCCCCCTGACTGTCACCCTGATACACAGCCCACTCTGTCCCAGTATTACCCCTGATTGTCACTCTGATACACAGCCCACTCTGTCCCAGTATTACCACTGAATGTCACACTGGTTCACAGCCCACTCTATCCCAGTATTCCCCCGATCGTCACCCTGATACACAGCCCGCTCTGTCCCAGTATTACCCCGTGATTGTGACCCTGATACACAGCCGACTCTGGCCCAGTATTAACCCTGATTGTAACCCTGATACACAGCCCACTCTATCCCAGTATTCCCTCTGTTTGTAACCCTCATTAACAGCCCTTGCTGTCTCAGTATTCCCCGTGATTGTCACCCTCATACACAGCCCTCTTTGTCCCAGTATTCACCCTGATTGCCACCCTGATACACAGCCCACTGTGTCCCAGTAGTCCCCCTGATTGTCTCCTTGATACAAAGCCTCCTCTGTCCCAGTATTTCCCCTGATTGTCGTCCGGATACACGGCCCACTCTGTCCCAGTATTACCCCTGAATGTCACCCTGATACACAACCGTCTCTGTCTCAGTATATCCCCTGATTTTCACCCTGATACACAGCCCATTCTGTCCCAGTATTGCCCCTTTTTGTCACTATGATACACAGCCCACTCTGTCCCAGTATTACCCCTGGTCGTCACCCTGATACACAGCCCACTCTGTCCCAGTATATCCCCGTGATTGTCACCCTGATACACAGCCCTATCTGTCCCGGTATTACACCTGATTGTCACCCTGATACACAGCCCACTCTGTCCCAGTATTCCCACTGATTGTCACCCTGATACACAGCCCACTCTGTCCCAGTATTCCCCCTGATTGTCACCCTGATACACAGCCCACTCTGTCCCTGTATTCTCCTGATCGTCACCATGATACACAGCCCTATCTGTCCCGGTATTACACCTGATTGTGACCCTGATACGCAGCCCACTCTGTCCCAGTATTCCCACTGATTGTCACCCTGATACACAGCCCACTCTGTCCCAGTATTCCCCTTGATTGTGACCCTCATACCCAGCCCACTCTGTCCCAGTATTACCCCGGATTGTCACCCTGATACACAGCTCACTCAGTCCCTGTATTCCCACTGATTGACACCCTGATACACAGCCCACTTTGTCCCAGTATTCCCCCTGATTGTCACCCTGATACACAGCCCACTCTGTCCCAGTATTCCCCCTGATTGTCACCCTGATACACAGCCCACTCTGTCCCAGTATTCCCCCTGATTGTCACCCTGATACACAGCCCTTTCTGTCCCAGTATTACCCCGGATTGTCACCCTGATACACAGCCCACTCTGTCCCAGTATTCCCCCTGATTGTCACCCTGATACACAGCCCACTCTGTCCCAGTATTCCCCTTGATTGTGACCCTGATGCACAGCCCACTCTGTCCCAGTATTACCCCTGATTGTCACTCTGATACACAGCCCACTCTGTCCCATTATTACCCCTGAATGTCACACTGGTTGACAGCCCAGTATGACCCCTGATTGTCAACCTGATACACTGCCATCCCTGTCCCAGTATTTACCAAGATTGCCACCCTGATACACAGCCCGCTCAGTCCCAGTTTTACACTTGATTGTGACCCTGATACACAGCCCACACTGGCTCAGTATTACCCCTGATTGTCAACCTGATTCACAGCCCACTCACTACCAGTATTCCCACTGATTGTCACCCTGATACACAGCCCACATTGTCCCAGAATAACCCCTGACTTTCACCCTGATACACAGCCCTCTCTCTCGCTGTATTCCACCTTATTGTCACCCTGATACAGAGCCCGCCCTGTCCCAGTATTCCCCTTGATTGTGACCCTGATACACAGCCCTCTATGTCCCAGTATTCCTTTTGATTTTCACCCTGATACTCAGCCCTCTCTGTCCCATTATTACACCTGATTGTCACCCTGATACACAGCCCACACTGTCCCAGTATTCCCCCTGATTGTCACCCTGATACATAGCCCATTCTGTCCCAGTTTTACCATTGATTGTCAAACAGATACGAGCCAATATGTGCCAGTATCCCCCCTGATTGTCATTCTGATACACAGACCATTGTGTCCCAATATCCCCCCTGATTGTCACTCTGATACACAGCCCACTCTGTCCCAGTATTACCCCTGAATGTCACGCTGATACACAGCCCATTCTCTCGCAGTATTACCCCTGATTGTCACTCTGATACACAGCCCACTCTGTCCCAGTATTACCCCGGATTGTCACTCTGATACACAGCCCACTCTGTCCCAGTATTACCACTGAATGTCACACTGGTTCACAGCCCACTCTATCCCAGTATTCCCCCGATCGTCACCCTGATACACAGCCCGCTCTGTCCCAGTTTTCCCCGTGATTGTGACCCTGATACACAGCCGACTCTGGCCCAGTATTAACCCTGATTGTCACCCTGATACACAGCCCACTCTATCCCGGTATTCCCTCTGTTTGTAACCCTCATTAACAGCCCTTGCTGTCTCAGTATTCCCCGTGATTGTCACCCTCATACACAGCCCTCTTTGTCCCAGTATTCACCCTGATTACCACCCTGATACACAGCCCACTGTGTCCCAGTAGTCCCCCTGATTGTCACCTTGATACAAAGCCTCCTCTGTCCCAGTATTTCCCCTGATTGTCGTCCGGATACACGGCTCACTCTGTCCCAGTATTCCCCCTGAATGTCACCCTGATACACAACCGTCTCTGTCTCAGTATGTCCCCTGATTTTCACCCTGATACACAGCCCATACTGTCCCAGTATTGCCCCTTTTTGTCACCATGATACACAGCCCACTCTGTCCCAGTATTACCCCTGGTCGTCACCCTGATACACAGCCCACTCTGTCCCAGTATATCCCCTGATTGTCACCCTGATACACAGCCCTATCTGTCTCGGTATTACACCTGATTGTCACCCTGATACACAGCCCACTCTGACCCAGTATTCCCCCTGATTGTCACCCTGATACACAGCCCACTCTGTCCCTGTATTCCCCTGATCGTCACCCTGATACACAGCCCTATCTGTCCCGGTATTACACCTGATTGTGACCCTGATACGCAGCGCACTCTGTCCCAGTATTCCCACTGATTGTCACCCTGATACACAGCCCACTCTGTCCCAGTATTCCCCTTGATTGTGACCCTCATACACAGCCCACTCTGTCCCAGTATTTCCCCTCATTGTCACCCTGATACACAGCCCTTTCTGTCCCCGTATTACCCCGGATTGTCACCCTGATACTCAGCTCACTCAGTCCCTGTATTCCCACTGATTGTCACCCTGATACACAGCCCACTCTGTCCCAGTATTCCCGCTGATTGTCATCCTGATACACATTCCTCTCTGTCTCAGTATTCCCCCAGATTGTCATCCTGATACACAGCCCACTCTATCCCAATAATCCCCGCGATTGTCACCCTGATACACAGCCCACTCTGTCCCACTATTCCCCCTGATTGTCAACCTGATACACAGCTCTATCTGTCCCGGTATTACACCTGATTGTGACCCTCATACACAGCCCACTCTGTCCCAGTAATACCCCGGATTGTCACCCTGATACACAGCCCACTCTGTCCCAGTATTCCCCCTGATTGTCACCCTGATACACAGTCCACTCTGTCCCAGTATTCCCCCTGATTGTCACCCTGATACACAGCCCGCTCTGTCCCAGTATTCCCCGTGATTGTCACGCTGATACACAGCCCACTCTGTCCCAGTATATCCCCTGATCGTCACCCTGTTACACAGCCCTATCTGTCCCGGTATTACACCTGATTGTCACCCTGATACACAGCCCACTCTGTCCCAGTATTCCCCCTGATTGTCACCCTGATACGCAGGCCACTCTGTCCCAGTATTCCCCCTGATTGTGATCCTGATACACAGCCCACTCTGTTCCAGTATTCCCCCTGATTGTCACCCTGATACACAGCCCATTCTGTCCCAGTTTTACCCATGATTGTCAAACTGATAAGAGTCAATATGTGCCAGTATCCCCCCTGTTTGTCATTCTGATACACAGACCATTGTGTCCCAATATCCCCCCTGATTTTCACTCTGATACACAGCCCACTCTGTCCCAGTATTACCCCTGATTGTCACCCTGATACACAGCCCACCCTGTCACAGTATTCCCCTTCATTGTGACCCTCATACACAGCCCACTCTGTCCCAGTATTACCCCGGATTGTCACCCTGATACACAGCTCACTCAGTCCCCATATTCCCACTGATTGTCACCCTGATACACAGCCCACTCTGTCCCAGTATTACCCCTGATTGTCACCCTGATACACAGCCCACTCTGTCCCAGTATTCCCCCTGATTGTCACCCTGATACACAGCCTACTCTGTTCCAGTATTCCCCCTGATTGTCACCCTGATACACAGCCCACTCTGTCCCAGTATTCCCCTTGATTGTCACCCTGATACACAGCCCAATCTGTCCCAGTATATCCCCTGATCGTCACCCTGTTACACAGCCCTATCTGTCCCGGTATTACACCCAATTGTCACCCTGATACAGAGCCCACTCTGTCACAGTATTCCCCTTGATTGTGACCCTGATACACAGCCCACTCTGTCCCAGTATTCCCCCTGATTGTCATCCTGATACACATCCCTCTCTGTCTCAGTATTCCCCCAGATTGTCATCCTGATACACAGCCCACTCTATCCCAATATTCCCCCCGATTGTCACCCTGATACACATCCCACTCTGTCCCACTATTCCCCCTGATTGTCACCCTGATACACAGCCCTATCTGTCCCGGTATTACACCTGATTGTGACCCTGATCAGCCCACTCTGTCCCAGTATTCCCACTGATTGTCACCCTGATACACAGCCGACCCTGTCACAGTATTCCCCTTGATTGTGACCCTCATACACAGCCCACTCTGTCCCTGTAATACCCCGGATTGTCACCCTGATACACAGCTCACTCAGTCCCCATATTCCCACTGATTGTCACCCTGATACACAGCCCACTCTGTCCCAGTATTCCCCCTGATTGTCACCCTGATACACAGTCCACTCTGTCCCAGTATTCCCCCTGACTGTCACCCTGATACACAGCCCACTCTGTCCCAGTATTACCCCTGATTGTCACTCTGATACACAGCCCACTCTGTCCCAGTATTACCACTGAATGTCACACTGGTTCACAGCCCACTCTATCCCAGTATTCCCCCGATCGTCACCCTGATACACAGCCCGCTCTGTCCCAGTATTACCCCGTGATTGTGACCCTGATACACAGCCGACTCTGGCCCAGTATTAACCCTGATTGTAACCCTGATACACAGCCCACTCTATCCCAGTATTCCCTCTGTTTGTAACCCTCATTAACAGCCCTTGCTGTCTCAGTATTCCCCGTGATTGTCACCCTCATACACAGCCCTCTTTGTCCCAGTATTCACCCTGATTGCCACCCTGATACACAGCCCACTGTGTCCCAGTAGTCCCCCTGATTGTCTCCTTGATACAAAGCCTCCTCTGTCCCAGTATTTCCCCTGATTGTCGTCCGGATACACGGCCCACTCTGTCCCAGTATTCCCCCTGAATGTCACCCTGATACACAACCGTCTCTGTCTCAGTATATCCCCTGATTTTCACCCTGATACACAGCCCTATCTGTCCCTGTATTACACCTGATTGTCACCCTGATACACAGCCCACTCTGTCCCAGTATTCCCACTGATTGTCACCCTGATACACAGCCCACTCTGTCCCAGTATTCCCCCTGATTGTCACCCTGATACACAGCCCACTCTGTCCCTGTATTCCCCTGATCGTCACCATGATACACAGCCCTATCTGTCCCGGTATTACACCTGATTGTGACCCTGATACGCAGCCCACTCTGTCCCAGTATTCCCACTGATTGTCACCCTGATACACAGCCCACTCTGTCCCAGTATTCCCCTTGATTGTGACCCTCATACCCAGCCCACTCTGTCCCAGTATTACCCCGGATTGTCACCCTGATACACAGCTCACTCAGTCCCTGTATTCCCACTGATTGTCACCCTGATACACAGCCCACTTTGTCCCAGTATTCCCCCTGATTGTCACCCTGATACACAGCCCACTCTGTCCCAGTATTCCCCCTGATTGTCACCCTGATACACAGCCCACTCTGTCCCAGTATTCCCCCTGATTGTCACCCTGATACACAGCCCTTTCTGTCCCAGTATTACCCCGGATTGTCACCCTGATACACAGCCCACTCTGTCCCAGTATTCCCCCTGATTGTCACCCTGATACACAGCCCACTCTGTCCCAGTATTCCCCTTGATTGTGACCCTGATGCAAAGCCCACTCTGTCCCAGTATTTCCCCTGATTGTCACTCTGATACACAGCCCACTCTGTCCCATTATTACCCCTGAATGTCACACTGGTTGACAGCCCAGTATGACCCCTGATTGTCAACCTGATACACTGCCATCCCTGTCCCAGTATTTACCAAGATTGCCACCCTGATACACAGCCCGCTCAGTCCCAGTATTACACTTGATTGTGACCCTGATACACAGCCCACACTGGCTTAGTATTACCCCTGATTGTCAACCTGATTCACAGCCCACTCACTACCAGTATTCCCACTGATTGTCACCCTGATACACAGCCCACATTGTCCCAGAATAACCTCTGACTTTCACCCTGATACACAGCCCTCTCTCTCGCTGTATTCCACCTTATTGTCACCCTGATACAGAGCCCGCCCTGTCCCAGTATTCCCCTTGATTGTGACCCTGATACACAGCCCTCTCTGTCCCAGTATTCCTTTTGATTTTCACCCTGATACTCAGCCCTCTCTGTCCCATTATTACACCTGATTGTCACCCTGATACACAGCCCACACTGTCCCAGTATTCCCCCTGATTGTCACCCTGATACATAGCCCATTCTGTCCCAGTTTTACCATTGATTGTCAAACAGATACGAGCCAATATGTGCCAGTAACCCCCCTGATTGTCATTCTGATACACAGACCATTGTGTCCCAATATCCCCCCTGATTGTCACTCTGATACACAGCCCACTCTGTCCCAGTATTACCCCTGAATGTCACGCTGATACACAGCCCATTCTCTCGCAGTATTACCCCTGATTGTCACTCTGATACACAGCCCACTCTGTCCCAGTATTACCCCTGATTGTCACTCTGATACACAGCCCACTCTGTCCCAGTATTACCACTGAATGTCACACTGGTTCACAGCCCACTCTATCCCAGTATAGCCCCGATCATCACCCTGATACACAGCCCGCTCTGTCCCAGTTTTCCCCGTGATTGTGACCCTGATACACAGCCGACTCTGGCCCAGTATTAACCCTGATTGTCACCCTGATACACAGCCCACTCTATCCCGGTATTCCCTCTGTTTGTAACCCTCATTAACAGCCCTTGCTGTCTCAGTATTCCCCGTGATTGTCACCCTCATACACAGCCCTCTTTGTCCCAGTATTCACCCTGATTACCACCCTGATACACAGCCCACTGTGTCCCAGTATTTCCCCTGATTGTCGTCCGGATACACGGCTCACTCTGTCCCAGTATTCCCCCTGAATGTCACCCTGATACACAACCGTCTCTGTCTCAGTATATCCCCTGATTTTCACCCTGATACACAGCCCATACTGTCCCAGTATTGCCCCTTTTTGTCACCATGATACACAGCCCACTCTGTCCCAGTATTACCCCTGGTCGTCACCCTGATACACAGCCCACTCTGTCCCAGTATATCCCCTGATTGTCACCCTGATACACAGCCCTATCTGTCTCGGTATTACACCTGATTGTCACCCTGATACACAGCCCACTCTGTCCCAGTATTCCCCTTGATTGTCACCCTGATACACAGCCCACTCTGTCCCTGTATTCCCCTGATCGTCACCCTGATACACAGCCCTATCTGTCCCGGTATTACACCTGATTATGACCCTGATACGCAGCGCACTCTGTCCCAGTATTCCCACTGATTGTCACCCTGATACACAGCCCACTCTGTCCCAGTATTCCCCTTGATTGTGAACCTCATACACAGCCCACTCTGTCCCAGTATTTCCCCTCATTGTCACCCTGATACACAGCCCTTTCTGTCCCCGTATTACCCCGGATTGTCACCCTGTTACTCAGCTCACTCAGTCCCTGTATTCCCACTGATTGTCACCCTGATACACAGCCCACTCTGTCCCAGTATTCCCCCTGATTGTCATCCTGATACACATTCCTCTCTGTCTCAGTATTCCCCCAGATTGTCATCCTGATACACAGCCCACTCTATCCCAATATTCCCCCCGATTGTCACCCTGATACACAGCCCACTCTGTCCCACTATTCCCCCTGATTGTCACCCTGATACACAGCCCTATCTGTCCCGGTATTACACCTGATTGTGACCCTCATACACAGCCCACTCTGTCCCAGTAATACCCCGGATTGTCACCCTGATACACAGCCCACTCTGTCCCAGTATTCCCCCTGATTGTCACCCTGATACACAGTCCACTCTGTCCCAGTATTCCCCCTGATTGTCACCCTGATACACAGCCCGCTCTGTCCCAGTATTCCCCGTGATTGTCACGCTGATACACAGCCCACTCTGTCCCAGTATATCCCCTGATCGTCACCCTGTTACACAGCCCTATCTGTCCCGGTATTACACCTGATTGTCACCCTGATACACAGCTCACTCTGTCCCAGTATTCCCCCTGATTGTCACCCTGATACGCAGGCCACTCTGTCCCAGTATTCCCCCTGATTGTGATCCTGATACACAGCCCACTCTGTCCCAGTATTCCCCCTGATTGTCACCCTGATACACAGCCCATTCTGTCCCAGTTTTACCCATGATTGTCAAACTGATACGAGTCAATATGTGCCAGTATCCCCCCTCTTTGTCATTCTGATACACAGACCATTGTGTCCCAATATCCCCCCTGATTTTCACTCTGATACACAGCCCACTCTGTCCCAGTATTACCCCTGATTGTCACCCTGATACACAGCCCACTCTGTCCCAGTATTCCACCTGATTGTCACGCTGATACACAGCCCGCTCTGTTCCAGTATTACCCCTGATTGTCACTCTGATACACAACCCACTCTGTCCCAGTATTACCCCTGATTGTCACTCTGATACACAGCCCACTCTGTCCCATTATTACCCCTGAATGTCACACTGGTTCACAGCCCAGTATTACCCCTGATTGTCAACATGATACACTGCCATCCCTGTCCCAGTATTTCCCGAGATTGCCACCCTGATACACAGCCCGCTCAGTCCCAGTATTACACTTGATTGTGACCCTGATACACAGCCCACACTGGCTCAGTATTACCCCTGATTGTCAACCTGATTCACAGCCCTTTCTGTCCCAGTATTCCCCCTGATTGTCAACCTGATTCACAGCCCACTCACTACCAGTATTCCCACTGATTGTCACCCTGATACACAGCCCACATTGTCCCAGAATAACCCCTGACTTTCACCCTGATACACAGCCCTCTCTCTCGCTGTATTCCACCTTATTGTCACCCTGATACAGAGCCCGCCCTGTCCCAGTATTCCCCTTGATTGTGACCCTGATACACAGCCCTCTATGTCCCAGTATTCCTTTTGATTTTCACCCTGATACTCAGCCCTCTCTGTCCCATTATTACACCTGATTGTCACCCTGATACACAGCCCACACTGTCCCAGTATTCCCCCTGATTGTCACCCTGATACATAGCCCATTCTGTCCCAGTTTTACCATTGATTGTCAAACAGATACGAGCCAATATGTGCCAGTATCCCCCCTGATTGTCATTCTGATACACAGACCATTGTGTCCCAATATCCCCCCTGATTGTCACTCTGATACACAGCCCACTCTGTCCCAGTATTACCCCTGAATGTCACGCTGATACACAGCCCATTCTCTCGCAGTATTACCCCTGATTGTCACTCTGATACACAGCCCACTCTGTCCCAGTATTACCCCGGATTGTCACTCTGATACACAGCCCACTCTGTCCCAGTATTACCACTGAATGTCACACTGGTTCACAGCCCACTCTATCCCAGTATTCCCCCGATCGTCACCCTGATACACAGCCCGCTCTGTCCCAGTTTTCCCCGTGATTGTGACCCTGATACACAGCCGACTCTGGCCCAGTATTAACCCTGATTGTCACCCTGATACACAGCCCACTCTATCCCGGTATTCCCTCTGTTTGTAACCCTCATTAACAGCCCTTGCTGTCTCAGTATTCCCCGTGATTGTCACCCTCATACACAGCCCTCTTTGTCCCAGTATTCACCCTGATTACCACCCTGATACACAGCCCACTGTGTCCCAGTAGTCCCCCTGATTGTCACCTTGATACAAAGCCTCCTCTGTCCCAGTATTTCCCCTGATTGTCGTCCGGATACACGGCTCACTCTGTCCCAGTATTCCCCCTGAATGTCACCCTGATACACAACCGTCTCTGTCTCAGTATGTCCCCTGATTTTCACCCTGATACACAGCCCATACTGTCCCAGTATTGCCCCTTTTTGTCACCATGATACACAGCCCACTCTGTCCCAGTATTACCCCTGGTCGTCACCCTGATACACAGCCCACTCTGTCCCAGTATATCCCCTGATTGTCACCCTGATACACAGCCCTATCTGTCTCGGTATTACACCTGATTGTCACCCTGATACACAGCCCACTCTGACCCAGTATTCCCCCTGATTGTCACCCTGATACACAGCCCACTCTGTCCCTGTATTCCCCTGATCGTCACCCTGATACACAGCCCTATCTGTCCCGGTATTACACCTGATTGTGACCCTGATACGCAGCGCACTCTGTCCCAGTATTCCCACTGATTGTCACCCTGATACACAGCCCACTCTGTCCCTGTATTCCCCTGATCGTCACCCTGATACACAGCCCTATCTGTCCCGGTATTACACCTGATTGTGACCCTGATACGCAGCGCACTCTGTCCCAGTATTCCCACTGATTGTCACCCTGATACACAGCCCACTCTGTCCCAGTATTCCCCTTGATTGTGACCCTCATACACAGCCCACTCTGTCCCAGTATTTCCCCTCATTGTCACCCTGATACACAGCCCTTTCTGTCCCCGTATTACCCCGGATTGTCACCCTGATACTCAGCTCACTCAGTCCCTGTATTCCCACTGATTGTCTCCCTGATACACAGCCCACTCTGTCCCAGTATTCCCGCTGATTGTCATCCTGATACACATTCCTCTCTGTCTCAGTATTCCCCCAGATTGTCATCCTGATACACAGCCCACTCTATCCCAATAATCCCCGCGATTGTCACCCTGATACACAGCCCACTCTGTCCCACTATTCCCCCTGATTGTCAACCTGATACACAGCTCTATCTGTCCCGGTATTACACCTGATTGTGACCCTCATACACAGCCCACTCTGTCCCAGTAATACCCCGGATTGTCACCCTGATACACAGCCCACTCTGTCCCAGTATTCCCCCTGATTGTCACCCTGATACACAGTCCACTCTGTCCCAGTATTCCCCCTGATTGTCACCCTGATACACAGCCCGCTCTGTCCCAGTATTCCCCGTGATTGTCACGCTGATACACAGCCCACTCTGTCCCAGTATATCCCCTGATCGTCACCCTGTTACACAGCCCTATCTGTCCCGGTATTACACCTGATTGTCACCCTGATACACAGCCCACTCTGTCCCAGTATTCCCCCTGATTGTCACCCTGATACGCAGGCCACTCTGTCCCAGTATTCCCCCTGATTGTGATCCTGATACACAGCCCACTCTGTTCCAGTATTCCCCCTGATTGTCACCCTGATACACAGCCCATTCTGTCCCAGTTTTACCCATGATTGTCAAACTGATAAGAGTCAATATGTGCCAGTATCCCCCCTGTTTGTCATTCTGATACACAGACCATTGTGTCCCAATATCCCCCCTGATTTTCACTCTGATACACAGCCCACTCTGTCCCAGTATTACCCCTGATTGTCACCCTGATACACAGCCCACCCTGTCACAGTATTCCCCTTCATTGTGACCCTCATACACAGCCCACTCTGTCCCAGTATTACCCCGGATTGTCACCCTGATACACAGCTCACTCAGTCCCCATATTCCCACTGATTGTCACCCTGATACACAGCCCACTCTGTCCCAGTATTACCCCTGATTGTCACCCTGATACACAGCCCACTCTGTCCCAGTATTCCCCCTGATTGTCACCCTGATACACAGCCTACTCTGTTCCAGTATTCCCCCTGATTGTCACCCTGATACACAGCCCACTCTGTCCCAGTATTCCCCTTGATTGTCACCCTGATACACAGCCCAATCTGTCCCAGTATATCCCCTGATCGTCACCCTGTTACACAGCCCTATCTGTCCCGGTATTACACCCAATTGTCACCCTGATACAGAGCCCACTCTGTCACAGTATTCCCCTTGATTGTGACCCTGATACACAGCCCACTCTGTCCCAGTATTCCCCCTGATTGTCATCCTGATACACATCCCTCTCTGTCTCAGTATTCCCCCAGATTGTCATCCTGATACACAGCCCACTCTATCCCAATATTCCCCCCGATTGTCACCCTGATACACATCCCACTCTGTCCCACTATTCCCCCTGATTGTCACCCTGATACACAGCCCTATCTGTCCCGGTATTACACCTGATTGTGACCCTGATCAGCCCACTCTGTCCCAGTATTCCCACTGATTGTCACCCTGATACACAGCCGACCCTGTCACAGTATTCCCCTTGATTGTGACCCTCATACACAGCCCACTCTGTCCCTGTAATACCCCGGATTGTCACCCTGATACACAGCTCACTCAGTCCCCATATTCCCACTGATTGTCACCCTGATACACAGCCCACTCTGTCCCAGTATTCCCCCTGATTGTCACCCTGATACACAGTCCACTCTGTCCCAGTATTCCCCCTGACTGTCACCCTGATACACAGCCCACTCTGTCCCAGTATTACCCCTGATTGTCACTCTGATACACAGCCCACTCTGTCCCAGTATTACCACTGAATGTCACACTGGTTCACAGCCCACTCTATCCCAGTATTCCCCCGATCGTCACCCTGATACACAGCCCGCTCTGTCCCAGTATTACCCCGTGATTGTGACCCTGATACACAGCCGACTCTGGCCCAGTATTAACCCTGATTGTAACCCTGATACACAGCCCACTCTATCCCAGTATTCCCTCTGTTTGTAACCCTCATTAACAGCCCTTGCTGTCTCAGTATTCCCCGTGATTGTCACCCTCATACACAGCCCTCTTTGTCCCAGTATTCACCCTGATTGCCACCCTGATACACAGCCCACTGTGTCCCAGTAGTCCCCCTGATTGTCTCCTTGATACAAAGCCTCCTCTGTCCCAGTATTTCCCCTGATTGTCGTCCGGATACACGGCCCACTCTGTCCCAGTATTCCCCCTGAATGTCACCCTGATACACAACCGTCTCTGTCTCAGTATATCCCCTGATTTTCACCCTGATACACAGCCCATTCTGTCCCAGTATTGCCCCTTTTTGTCACTATGATACACAGCCCACTCTGTCCCAGTATTACCCCTGGTCGTCACCCTGATACACAGCCCACTCTGTCCCAGTATATCCCCTGATTGTCACCCTGATACACAGCCCTATCTGTCCCTGTATTACACCTGATTGTCACCCTGATACACAGCCCACTCTGTCCCAGTATTCCCACTGATTGTCACCCTGATACACAGCCCACTCTGTCCCAGTATTCCCCCTGATTGTCACCCTGATACACAGCCCACTCTGTCCCTGTATTCCCCTGATCGTCACCATGATACACAGCCCTATCTGTCCCGGTATTACACCTGATTGTGACCCTGATACGCAGCCCACTCTGTCCCAGTATTCCCACTGATTGTCACCCTGATACACAGCCCACTCTGTCCCAGTATTCCCCTTGATTGTGACCCTCATACCCAGCCCACTCTGTCCCAGTATTACCCCGGATTGTCACCCTGATACACAGCTCACTCAGTCCCTGTATTCCCACTGATTGTCACCCTGATACACAGCCCACTTTGTCCCAGTATTCCCCCTGATTGTCACCCTGATACACAGCCCACTCTGTCCCAGTATTCCCCCTGATTGTCACCCTGATACACAGCCCACTCTGTCCCAGTATTCCCCCTGATTGTCACCCTGATACACAGCCCTTTCTGTCCCAGTATTACCCCGGATTGTCACCCTGATACACTGCCCACTCTGTCCCAGTATTCCCTCTGATTGTCACCCTGATACACAGCCCACTCTGTCCCAGTATTCCCCTTGATTGTGACCCTGATGCAAAGCCCACTCTGCCCCAGTATTTCCCCTGATTGTCACTCTGATACACAGCCCACTCTGTCCCATTATTACCCCTGAATGTCACACTGGTTGACAGCCCAGTATGACCCCTGATTGTCAACCTGATACACTGCCATCCCTGTCCCAGTATTTACCAAGATTGCCACCCTGATACACAGCCCGCTCAGTCCCAGTATTACACTTGATTGTGACCCTGATACACAGCCCACACTGGCTTAGTATTACCCCTGATTGTCAACCTGATTCACAGCCCACTCACTACCAGTATTCCCACTGATTGTCACCCTGATACACAGCCCACATTGTCCCAGAATAACCTCTGACTTTCACCCTGATACACAGCCCTCTCTCTCGCTGTATTCCACCTTATTGTCACCCTGATACAGAGCCCGCCCTGTCCCAGTATTCCCCTTGATTGTGACCCTGATACACAGCCCTCTCTGTCCCAGTATTCCTTTTGATTTTCACCCTGATACTCAGCCCTCTCTGTCCCATTATTACACCTGATTGTCACCCTGATACACAGCCCACACTGTCCCAGTATTCCCCCTGATTGTCACCCTGATACATAGCCCATTCTGTCCCAGTTTTACCATTGATTGTCAAACAGATACGAGCCAATATGTGCCAGTAACCCCCCTGATTGTCATTCTGATACACAGACCATTGTGTCCCAATATCCCCCCTGATTGTCACTCTGATACACAGCCCACTCTGTCCCAGTATTACCCCTGAATGTCACGCTGATACACAGCCCATTCTCTCGCAGTATTACCCCTGATTGTCACTCTGATACACAGCCCACTCTGTCCCAGTATTACCCCTGATTGTCACTCTGATACACAGCCCACTCTGTCCCAGTATTACCACTGAATGTCACACTGGTTCACAGCCCACTCTATCCCAGTATAGCCCCGATCATCACCCTGATACACAGCCCGCTCTGTCCCAGTTTTCCCCGTGATTGTGACCCTGATACACAGCCGACTCTGGCCCAGTATTAACCCTGATTGTCACCCTGATACACAGCCCACTCTATCCCGGTATTCCCTCTGTTTGTAACCCTCATTAACAGCCCTTGCTGTCTCAGTATTCCCCGTGATTGTCACCCTCATACACAGCCCTCTTTGTCCCAGTATTCACCCTGATTACCACCCTGATACACAGCCCACTGTGTCCCAGTATTTCCCCTGATTGTCGTCCGGATACACGGCTCACTCTGTCCCAGTATTCCCCCTGAATGTCACCCTGATACACAACCGTCTCTGTCTCAGTATATCCCCTGATTTTCACCCTGATACACAGCCCATACTGTCCCAGTATTGCCCCTTTTTGTCACCATGATACACAGCCCACTCTGTCCCAGTATTACCCCTGGTCGTCACCCTGATACACAGCCCACTCTGTCCCAGTATATCCCCTGATTGTCACCCTGATACAGAGCCCTATCTGTCTCGGTATTACACCTGATTGTCACCCTGATACACAGCCCACTCTGTCCCAGTATTCCCCTTGATTGTCACCCTGATACACAGCCCACTCTGTCCCTGTATTCCCCTGATCGTCACCCTGATACACAGCCCTATCTGTCCCGGTATTACACCTGATTATGACCCTGATACGCAGCGCACTCTGTCCCAGTATTCCCACTGATTGTCACCCTGATACACAGCCCACTCTGTCCCAGTATTCCCCTTGATTGTGAACCTCATACACAGCCCACTCTGTCCCAGTATTTCCCCTCATTGTCACCCTGATACACAGCCCTTTCTGTCCCCGTATTACCCCGGATTGTCACCCTGTTACTCAGCTCACTCAGTCCCTGTATTCCCACTGATTGTCACCCTGATACACAGCCCACTCTGTCCCAGTATTCCCCCTGATTGTCATCCTGATACACATTCCTCTCTGTCTCAGTATTCCCCCAGATTGTCATCCTGATACACAGCCCACTCTATCCCAATATTCCCCCCGATTGTCACCCTGATACACAGCCCACTCTGTCCCACTATTCCCCCTGATTGTCACCCTGATACACAGCTCTATCTGTCCCGGTATTACACCTGATTGTGACCCTCATACACAGCCCACTCTGTCCCAGTAATACCCCGGATTGTCACCCTGATACACAGCCCACTCTGTCCCAGTATTCCCCCTGATTGTCACCCTGATACACAGTCCACTCTGTCCCAGTATTCCCCCTGATTGTCACCCTGATACACAGCCCGCTCTGTCCCAGTATTCCCCGTGATTGTCACGCTGATACACAGCCCACTCTGTCCCAGTATATCCCCTGATCGTCACCCTGTTACACAGCCCTATCTGTCCCGGTATTACACCTGATTGTCACCCTGATACACAGCTCACTCTGTCCCAGTATTCCCCCTGATTGTCACCCTGATACGCAGGCCACTCTGTCCCAGTATTCCCCCTGATTGTGATCCTGATACACAGCCCACTCTGTCCCAGTATTCCCCCTGATTGTCACCCTGATACACAGCCCATTCTGTCCCAGTTTTACCCATGATTGTCAAACTGATACGAGTCAATATGTGCCAGTATCCCCCCTGTTTGTCATTCTGATACACAGACCATTGTGTCCCAATATCCCCCCTGATTTTCACTCTGATACACAGCCCACTCTGTCCCAGTATTACCCCTGATTGTCACCCTGATACACAGCCCACTCTGTCCCAGTATTCCACCTGATTGTCACGCTGATACACAGCCCGCTCTGTTCCAGTATTACCCCTGATTGTCACTCTGATACACAACCCACTCTGTCCCAGTATTACCCCTGATTGTCACTCTGATACACAGCCCACTCTGTCCCATTATTACCCCTGAATGTCACACTGGTTCACAGCCCAGTATTACCCCTGATTGTCAACATGATACACTGCCATCCCTGTCCCAGTATTTCCCGAGATTGCCACCCTGATACACAGCCCGCTCAGTCCCAGTATTACACTTGATTGTGACCCTGATACACAGCCCACACTGGCTCAGTATTACCCCTGATTGTCAACCTGATTCACAGCCCTTTCTGTCCCAGTATTCCCCCTGATTGTCACCCTGATACATAGCCCACTCACTACCAGTATTTCGACTGATTGTCACCCTGATACACAGCCCACATTGTCCCAGAATAACGCCTGACTTTCACCCTGATACACAGCCCGCCCTGTCCCAGTATTCCCCTTGATTGTGACCCTGATATACAGCGCACTCTGTCCCAGTATATCCCCTGATTATCACCCTGATACACAGCCCTATCTGTCCCGGTATTACACCTGATTGTCACCCTGATACAGAGCCCACTCTGTCCCAGTATTCCCCTTGATTGTGACCCTGATACTCAGCCCACTCTGTCCCAGTATTACCCCTGATTGTCACCCTGATACACTGCCCTCTCTGTCCCAGTATTCCCCCCCATTGTCACCCTGATACGCAGGCCACTCTGTCCCAGTATTCTCCCTGATTGTGATCCTGATACACAGCCCACACTGTCCCAGTATTCCCCCTGATTGTCACCCTGATACATAGCCCATTCTGTCCCAGTTTTGCCCCTGATTGTCAAACAGTTTCGAGCCAATATGTGCCAGTATCCCCCTGATTGTCATCCTGATACACAGACCATTGTGTCCCAATATCCCCCCTGATTTTCACTCTGATACACAGCCCACTCTGTCCCAGTATTACCCCTGATTGTCACCCTGATACACAGCCCACTCTGTCCCAGTATTCCACCTGATTGTCACGCTGATACACAGCCCGCTCTGTTCCAGTATTACCCCTGATTGTCACTCTGATACACAACCCACTCTGTCCCAGTATTACCCCTGATTGTCACTCTGATACACAGCCCACTCTGTCCCATTATTACCCCTGAATGTCACACTGGTTCACAGCCCAGTATTACCCCTGATTGTCAACATGATACACTGCCATCCCTGTCCCAGTATTTCCCGAGATTGCCACCCTGATACACAGCCCGCTCAGTCCCAGTATTACACTTGATTGTGACCCTGATACACAGCCCACACTGGCTCAGTATTACCCCTGATTGTCAACCTGATTCACAGCCCTTTCTGTCCCAGTATTCCCCCTGATTGTCACCCTGATACATAGCCCACTCACTACCAGTATTTCGACTGATTGTCACCCTGATACACAGCCCACATTGTCCCAGAATAACGCCTGACTTTCACCCTGATACACAGCCCGCCCTGTCCCAGTATTCCCCTTGATTGTGACCCTGATATACAGCGCACTCTGTCCCAGTATATCCCCTGATTATCACCCTGATACACAGCCCTATCTGTCCCGGTATTACACCTGATTGTCACCCTGATACAGAGCCCACTCTGTCCCAGTATTCCCCTTGATTGTGACCCTGATACTCAGCCCACTCTGTCCCAGTATTACCCCTGATTGTCACCCTGATACACTGCCCTCTCTGTCCCAGTATTCCCCCCCATTGTCACCCTGATACGCAGGCCACTCTGTCCCAGTATTCTCCCTGATTGTGATCCTGATACACAGCCCACACTGTCCCAGTATTCCCCCTGATTGTCACCCTGATACATAGCCCATTCTGTCTCAGTTTTACCCCTGATTGTCAAACAGTTTCGAGACAATATGTGCCAGTATCCCCCTGATTGTCATCCTGATACACAGACCATTGTGTCCCAATATCCCCCCTGATTGTCACTCTGATACACAGCACACTCTGTCCCAGTATGACCCCTGAATGTCACGCTGATACACAGCCCGCTCTGTCGCAGTATTTCCCCTGATTGTCACTCTGATACACAGCCCACTCTGTCCCAGTATTACCCCTGATTGTCACTCTGATACACAGCCCACTCTGTCCCATTATTACCACTGAATGTCACACTGGTTCACAGCCCACTCTATCCCAGTATTCCCCTGATCGTCACCCTGATACACAGCCCGCTCTGTCCCAGTTTTCCCCGTGATTGTGACCCTGATACACAGCCGATCTGGCCCAGTATTAACCCTGATTGTCACCCTGATAGACAGCCCACTCTATCCCAGTATTCCCTCTGATTGTAACCCTCATTAACAGCCCTTGCTGTCTCAGTATTCCCCGTGATTTTCACCCTCATACACAGCCCACTGTGTCCCAGTAGTCCCCCTGATTGTCACCTTGATACAAAGCCTCCTCTGTCCCAGTATTTCCCCTGATTGTCGTCCGGATACACGGCCCACTCTGTCCCAGTATTCCCCCTGAATGTCACCCTGATACACAACCGTCTCTGTCTCAGTATATCCCCTGATTTTCACCCTGATACACAGCCCATTCTGTCCCAGTATTGCTCCTTTTTGTCACCATGATACACAGCCCACTCTGTCCCAGTATTACCCCTGGTCGTCACCCTGATACACAGCCCACTCTGTCCCAGTATATCCCCTGATTGTCACCCTGATACACAACCCTATCTGTCCCTGTATTACACCTGATTGTCACCCTGATACACAGCCCTTCCTGTCCCTGTATAACCCCTGATTGTCACCCTGATGGACAGCCCACTCTATCCCAGTATTCCCCCGATCGTCACCCTGATACACAGCCCTTTCTGTCTCAGTATTCCCCGTGATTGTCACCCTGATACACAGCCCACGCTATCCCACTATTCCCCCCGATTGTCACCCTGATACACAGCCCACTCTGTCCCAGTATTCCCCCTGATTGTCACCCTGATACACAGCCCACTCTGTCCCTGTATTCCCCTGATTGTCACCCTGATACACAGCCCTATCTGTCCCGGTATTACACCTGATTGTGACCCTGATACGCAGCCCACTCTGTCCCAGTATTCCCCCTGATTGTCACCCGGATACACAGCCCACTCTGTCCCAGTATTCCCCGTGATTGTCACCCTGATACGCAGCCCGCTCTGTCCCAGTATTCCCCCTGATTGTCACCCTGATACACAGCCCACTCTGTGCCAGTATATCCCCTGATCGTCACCCTGATACACAGCCCACTCTGTCCCAATATTCCCCTTGATTGTGACCCTGATACACAGCCCACTCTGTCCCAGTATTACCCCTGATTGACACCCTGATACGCAGGCCACTCTGTCCCAGTATTCTCCCTGACTGTGATCCTGATACACAGCCCACTCTGTCCCAGTATTCCCCCTGATTGTCACCTTGATACACAGCCCATTCTGTCCCAGTTTTATCCATGATTGTCAAACTGATACGAGCCAATATGTGCCAGTATCCCCCCTGTTTGTCATTCTGATACACAGACCATTGTGTCCCAATATCGCCCCTGATTGTCACTCTGATACACAGCCCACTCTGTCCCAGTATTACCCCTGATTGTCACTCTGATACACAGGCCACTCTGTCCCAGTATTCCTTTTGATTTTCACCCTGATATTCAGCCCTCTCTGTCCCATTATTACACCTGATTGTCACCCTGATACACAGCCCTTTCTGTCACAGTATTACCCCTGATTGTTACCTTGATAGCCCTCTCTGTCCCATTATTACACCTGATTGTAACCCTGATACACAGACCACTCTGTCCCAGTATTCCCCCTGATTGTCGCCCTGATACACAGCCCATTCTGTCCCAGTTTTACCCATGTTTGTCAAACTGATATGAGCCAAGATGTGCCAGTATCCCCCCTGTTTGTCATTCTGATACACAGACCATTGTGTCCCAATATCCCCCCTGATTGTCACTGATACACAGCCCACTCTTTCCCAGTATTACCCCTGAATGTCACGCTGATACACAACCCGCTCTGTTCCAGTATTACCCCTGATTGTCTCGCTGATACACAGCCCACTCTGTCCCATTATTACCCCTGATTGTCACTCTGATACACAGCTCACTCTGTCCCATTCTTACCCCTGAATGTCACACTGGTTCACAGCCCAGTATTACCCCTGATTGTCAACATGATACACTGCCATCCCTGTCCCAGTATTTCCCGAGATTGCCACCCTGATACACAGCCCGCTCAGTCCCAGTATTACACTTGATTGTGACCCTGATACACAGCCCACACTGGCTCAGTATTACCCCTGATTGTCAACCTGATTCACAGCCCTTTCTGTCCCAGTATTCCCCCTGATTGTCACCCTGATACACAGCCCACTCACTACCAGTATTCCCACTGATTGTCACCCTGATACACAGCCCACATTGTCCCAGAATAACCCCTGACTTTCACCCTGATACACAGCCCTCTCTCTCGCTGTATTCCACCTTATTGTCACCCTGATACAGAGCCCGCCCTGTCCCAGTATTCCCCTTGATTGTGACCCTGATACACAGCCCTCTCTGTCCCAGTATATCCCCTGATTGTCACCCTGATACACAGCCCGCCCTGTCCCAGTATTCCCCTTGATTGTGACCCTGATATACAGCCCTCTCTGTCCCAGTATTCCCCTTGATTGTGACTCTGATATACAGCCCACTCTGTCCCAGTATATCCCCTGATTGTCACCCTGATACACAGCCCTTTCCGTCCCAGTATTACCCCTGATTGTTACCCTGATACACAGCCCTCTCTGTCCCATTATTACACCTGATTTTCACCCTGATACACAGACCACTCTGTCCCAGTATTCCCCCTGATTGTGACCCTGATACACAGCCCACATTGTCCCATTATAACCCCTGATTGTCACCCTGATACACAGGCTACTGTGTCCCACTTTGTCCCAGTATATTCCTTCCTCTGATCGTCACCATGTGTACACAGCCCGCTCTGTCCCAGTATCTACCCCAGATCGTCACCATGTGTACATAGCCCACTCTGTCCCAGTATCTACCCCTGATTGTCACCATGTGTACAGAGCCCACTCTGTCCCTGTATATTCCACTGATTGTCACCATGTGTACACAGCCCGCTCTGTCCCAGTATCTACCCCTGATCGTCACCATGTGTACACAGCCCACTCTGTCCCAGTATATTCCCCTGATTGTCACCAAGTGTTTACAGCCCACTTTCTCCCAGTCTATTCCCCTGTCTGTCACGCTGGGCATACAGCCCATTCTTACCAGCCCAGTATGGTCCCATGAGCTGTGGTTCATTCCCTATCATTTTCCACTGAAATTGTTGTTGTAAAGACATCATGCACTCACCATGAAGGCTTGCAGCCAGATACTCGATTTGAGTTTTGAGATATTTGAGAAATCCTCGTTTTGCTTCCTGAAGGGCTGTACGTGAAACTCAAAGGTGAGGGAATCCACCGAAAAGCCATGTCTTCGTGCATGGTTTTGTAGAAGAGCTGTGAGGAATCCTGCAATGGGACGTGGTTAATCATGTCATTACAGGTGCAGGGCAGGGGGCGTTTTCAGGACACAGTAAACACTGAGCTACTGGGTCAGGTCACCAAAGTCTTGCTCAAAGAGCTAGGTTTTGAAAAGAGTCTGGAGGGGTGAAGATAGGCGGACAGGTGTAGGAATTCCAGAGCTTCAGGCCTAGGTAGCTGATGGTGGAGCGATTAAGATCGGGGATTCTTAAAAGGTCAGAAATAGAGGAGTGCGGCAATTTCGGAAGGCATCCAGAAAATTCACCTGCCCCTTGGACAGCCCCCAACCTCTCTCACTGAGATAGACAGCCCCCAACCTCTCTCACGGAGATGGACAGCACGCAAACACTCTCACTGAGATGGACAGCCCCCAACCTCTCTCACTGAGATGGACAGCACCAACCTCTCACACTGAGATAGACAGCCCCAACCTCTCTCACTGAGATAGACAGCCCCAACCTCTCACACTGAGATGGACAGCCGCCAAATTCTCTCATTCAGATGGACGGCCCCCAATCTCTGTAACTGAGATAGACAGCCCCAACCTCTCTCACTGAGATGGACAGCCTCCAACATGTCTCACTGAGATGGACAGCCCCCAACCTCTCTCACGGAGATGGACAGCCCCCAACCTCTCTCACTGAGATGGACAGCCTCCAACATGTCTCACTGAGATGGACGGACCCCAACCTCTCTCACTGAGATGGACAGCCCCCAACCTCTCTCACTGAGATAGACAGCCCCCAACCTCTCTCACTGAGATGGACAGCCCCCAACCTCTCTCACTGAGATAGACAGCACCCAACCTCTCTCATTGAAATGGACAGCCACCAACCTGTCTCACTGAGATGGACAACCCCCAACCTCCCTCACTGAGATAGACAGCCCCCAACCTCTCTCACTGAGATGGACAGCCGCCAAACTCTCTCATTCAGATGGACAGCACCCAATCTCTCTAACTGAGATAGACAGCCCCAACCTCTGTCACTGAGATGGACAGACCCCAACCTCTCTCACTGAGATGGACAGCACCAAACTCTCTCACTGAGATGGACAGCACCAAACTCTCTCACTGAGATGGACAGCCCCCAACCTCTCTCACTGAGATGGACAGCCCCCAACCTCTCTCACTGAGATAGACAGCCCCCAAACTCTCTCACTGAGATGGACAACCCCCAACCTCTCTCACTGAGATGGACAGCCCCCAACCTCTCTCTCTGAGATGGACAGCCCCCAACCTCTCTCTCTGAGATGTACGGACCCCAACCTCTCTCACTGAAATGGACAGCCCCCAACCTCTCTCACGGAGATCGACAGACCCCAACCTGTCTCACTGAGATGGACAGCCCCCAACCTCTCTCTCTGAGATGGACGGACCCCAACCTCTCTCACTGAAATGGACAGCCCCCAACCTCTCTCACTGAGATAGACGGAACCCAAACTCTCTCATTGAGATGGACAGGCCCCAACCTCTCTCACTGAGATACACAGCCCCCAACCTCTCTCACTGAGATAGACAGCCCACAACCTCACTCACTGAGATAGACAGCCCCCAAACTCTCTCACAGAGATGGATGGCCCCCAACATTTCTCAATGAGATGGACAGCCCAAACCTCTCTCACTGAAATAGACATCTCCAAAACTCTCTCACTGAGATAGACACCTACCAACCACTCTCACTGAGATAGTCAGCCCTCAATGTCTCTCACTGAGATAGACAGCGCCACCTCTCTCACTGAGATAGACAGCCCCCAACCTCTCTCACTGAGATAGACAGCCCCCAACCTCTCTCACTGAGATGGACAGGCTCCAACCTCTCTCACTGAGATAGACAGCCCCCAACCTCTCTCACTGAGATGGACAGCCCCCAAACTCTCTCACTGAGATAGATGGCCACAAACTCTCTCACTGAGATAGACAGTCCCCAACCTCTCTCACTGAGATGGACAACCCCTTTCCTCTCTCACTGAGATGGACAGCCCCCAACCTCTCTCACTGAGATGGACAGACCCCAACCTCTCTCACTGAGATAGATGGCCACAAACTCTCTCACTGAGATAGACAGTCCCCAACCTCTCTCACTGAGATGGACAACCCCTTTCCTCTCCCATTGAGATGGACAGCCCGCAACCACTCTCACAGAGATGGACAGACCCCAACCTCTCTCACTGAGATGGATGGCTCCCAACCTCTCTCACTGAGATGGACAACCCCTATACTCTCTCACTGAGATGGATGGAACCCAATCTCTCTCACTAAGATGGGCGGACCCCAACATCGCTCACTGATAGACAGCCCCCAAACTCTCTCAATAAGATGGACAATCCCTATCCTCTGTCACTGAGATGGACAGCCCCCAACCTCTCTCACTGAGATGTACGTCTCCATCATCTCTCACTGAGATGGACAGCCCCCAACCTCTCTCACTGAGATGAACGGACACCAAGCTCTCTCACTGAAATGGACGGACCCCAACCTCTCTCACTGAGATGGACAACACCTATCCTCTCTCACTGAGATGGACGCCCCCAACCTCTCTCACTGAGATGGACAGCACCCAACCTCTCTCACTGAGATGGACGGCCCCCAACCTCTCTCACTGAGGTGGACAGCCCCAAACTCTCTCACTGAGATGGACAGTCCTCAACCACTCTCACTGAAATGGATGGCCACCAACCTCCCTCACTGAGATAGACAGCCCCAACCACTGTGACTGAGATGGACAGCCCCCAACCTCTCTCACTGAGATGGACTGCCCCCAACCTCTCTCACTGAGATGGACAGCACCAAACTGTCTCACTGAGGTGGACAGTCCTCAACCTCTCTAACTGAGATGGATGGCCAGCAACCTCTCTCACTGAGATAGACCGCTCCAACCACTCTCACTGAGCTGTACAGCCTCCAACCTCTCTCACTGAGATGGACAGCCCCCAAACACTCTCACTGAGATAGACAGCGCCAACCTCTCTCACTGAGGTAGACAGACTCCAACCTCTCTCACTGAGATAGACAGCCCCCAACCTCTCTCACTGAGATGGACAGCCGCCAAACTCTCTCATTCAGATGGACGGCCCAAATCTCTCTAACTGAGATTGACAGCCCCAACCTCTCTCACTGAGATGGACAGCCCCCAACCTCTCTCACTGAGATGGACAGCCGCCAAACTCTCTCATTCAGATGGACGGCCCAAATCTCTCTAACTGAGATAGACAGCCCCAACCTCTCTCACTGAGATGGACAGCCCCCAACCTCTCTCACTGAGATAGACAGCCCCCAACCTCTCTTAATGGGATGGATGGACCCCAACCTCTCTCATTGAGATGGACTGCCCCAAACTCTCTCATGGAGATAGACAGCGCCAACCTCTCTCACTGAGATAGACAGCCCCAACCTCTCTCACTGAGATAGACAGCTGCCAAACTCTCTCATTCAGATGGACGGCCCAAATCTCTCTATCTGAGATAGACAGCACCAAAACCCTCTCACTGAGATGGACAGCCCCCAACCTCTCTCACTAAGATAGACGGACCCCAACCTCTCTCACAGAAATGGACGGACCCCATCCTCTCTCACTGAGATGAAAAGCCCCCAAACTCTCACACTGAGATGGACAGCCCCCAACCTCTCTCACTGAGATGGTGGCCCCCAACCTCTCTCACTGAGGTGGACAGCCCCCAAACTCTCTCACTGAGATGGACAGTCCTAAACCTCTCTCACTGAGATGGACAGCCCCCAACCTCTCTCACTGAGATGAAAAGCCCCCAACCTCTCTCACTGAGGTGGACAGCCCCCAAACTCTCTCACTGAGATGGATGGCCACCAACCTCTCTCACTTCAGATAGACAGCCCCAACCACTCTCACTGAGATCGACAGCCCCCAACCACTCTCACTGAGATCGACAGCCCCCAAGCTCTCTCACTGAGATCGACAGCCCCCAAGCTCTCTCACTGAGATAGACAACCACAACCTTTCTCTCTGAGATAGACAGCTCCCAACCTCTCTCACTGAGATGGACAGCCCCCAACCTCTCTCACTGAGATGGACAGCCCCCAAACTCTCTCACTGAGATAGACAGCCCCCAACCTCTCTCACTGAGATAGACAGCCCCAACCTCTCTCACTGAGATGGACAGCCCCCAACCTCTCTCACTGAGATGAACGGACACCAAGCTCTCTCACTGAAATGGACGGACCCCAACCTCTCTCACTGAGATGGACAACACCTATCCTCTCTCACTGAGATGGACAGCCCCCAACCTCTCTCACTGAGATGGACAGCCCCCAAACTCTCTCACTGAGATGGACGCCCCCAACCTCTCTCACTGAGATGGACAGCACCCAACCTCTCTCACTGAGATGGACGGCCCCCAACCTCTCTCACTGAGGTGGACAGCCCCCAAACTCTCTCACTGAGATGGACAGTCCTCAACCACTCTCACTGAAATGGATGGCCACCAACCTCCCTCACTGAGATAGACAGCCCCAACCACTCTGACTGAGATGGACAGCTCCCAACCTCTCTCCCTGAGATGGACTGCCCCCAACCTCTCTCACTGAGATGGACAGCACCAAACTGTCTCACTGAGGTGGACAGTCCTCAACCTCTCTAACTGAGATGGATGGCCAGCAACCTCTCTCACTGAGATAGACCGCTCCAACCACTCTCACTGAGCTGTACAGCCTCCAACCTCTCTCACTGAGATGGACAGCCCCCAAACTCTCTCACTGAGATAGACAGCGCCAACCTCTCTCACTGAGGTAGAAAGACTCCAACCTCTCTCACTGAGCTGGACGGACCCCAACCTCTCTCACTGAGATAGACAGCCCCCAACTTCTCTCACTGAGATGGACAGCCGCCAAACTCTCTCATTCAGATGGACGGCCCAAATCTCTCTAACTGAGATTGACAGCCCCAACCTCTCTCACTGAGATGGACAGCCCCCAACATCTCCCACTGAGATGGACAGCCCCCAACCTCTCTCACTGAGATGGACGGCCCCCAAACCCTCTCACTGAGATGGACAGCCCCCAACCTCTCTCACTGAGATAGACAGCCCCAACCTCTCTCACTGAGATGGACAGCCCCCAACCTCTCTCACTGAGATAGACAGCCCCCAAACCCTCTCACTGAGATGGACATCTCCCACCCTCTCTCACTGAAATGGACGAACCCCATCCTCTCTCACTGTGATGGACAACCCCTAACCTCTCTCACTGAGATGAAAAGCCCCCAAACTCTCTCACTGAGATGGACAGCCCCCAACATCTCACACTGAGATGGACAGCCCCCAACCTCTCTCAATGAGATGGACGACCCCAACCTCTCTCACTGAGGTGGACAGCCCCCAAACTCTCTCACTGAGATGGACAGTCCTAAACCTCTCTCACTGAGATGGATGGCCACCAACCTCTCTCACTCAGATAGACAGCCACAACCACTCTCACTGAGATGGACAGCCCCCAACCTCTCTCACTGAGATGGACAGCCCCCAACCTCTCTCACTGAGATGGACAGCCCCCAACCTCTCTCACTGAGATGGACAGTCCCCAACCTCTCTCACTGAGATGGACAGCCCCCAACCTCTCTCACTGAGATGGACAGCCCCCAACCTCTCTCACTGAGATGGACAGCCCCCAACCTCTCTCACTGAGATGGACAGCCCCCAACCTCTCTCACTGAGATGGACAGCCCCCAACCTCTCTCACTGAGATGGACAGCCCCCAACCTCTCTCACTGAGATGGACAGCCCCCAACCTCTCTCACTGAGATAGACAGCCCCCAACATCTCTCACTGAGATGGTCAGCCCCCAAACACTCTCACTGAGATGGGCTGACCCCAAATTCTCTCACTGAGATGGACAACCCCTATCCTCTCTCACTGAGATGGACAGCCCCCAACCTCTCTCACTGAGATGAATGGACACCAACCTCTCTCACTGAGATGGACAGCACCAAACTGTCTCACTGAGGTGGACAGTCCTCAACCTCTCTGAGATGGATGGCCAGCAACCTCTCTCACTGAGATAGACCGCTCCAACCACTCTCACTGAGCTGTACAGCCTCCAACCTCTCTCACTGAGATGGACAGCCCCCAAACACTCTCACTGAGGTAGTCAGACCCAACCTCTCTCACTGCGATGGACAGCCCCCAACCTCTCTCTCTGAGATGGACGGAGCCCAAACTCTCTCACTGTAATGGACAGCCCCCAACCTCTCTCAAGGAGATGGACAGACCCCAACCTGTCTCACTGAGGTCGTCATCCCCCAATCTCTCTCACTGCGATGGACAGCCCCCAACCTCTCTCTCTGAGATGGACGGACCCAAACTCTCTCACTGAAATGGACGGCCCCCAACTTCTCTCACTGAGATAGACAGCTCCCAACCTCTCTCACTGGGATGGAGGGACCCCAAATCTCTCTCATTGAGATGGACAGCCCCTATCCTCTCTCACTGAGATAGACAGACCACCACCTAACTCACTGAGATAGACAGCCCCCAAACTCTCTAACTGAGATAGACAGCCCCCAACCTCTCTCACTGAGATGGACAGCCCCCAAACTCTCTCACTGAGATGGACGACACCCAAACTCTCTCACTGAGATGGACAGCCCCAACTTCTCTCACTGAAATAGACAGCTCCCAACCTCTCTCACTGAGATAGACAGCCCCCAACCTCTCTCACTGAGATGGACGGACCCCAACCTCTCTCACTGAGATGGACGGGACCCAACCTCTCTCACTGAGATGGACAGCCCCCAACCTCTCTCACTGAGATGGACAGACCCAACATCTCTCACAAGATAGACAGCCCCAACCTCTCTCACTGAGATGGACAGCCCCCAACCTCTCTCACTGAGATGGACAGCCCCCAACCTCTCTCACTGAGATCGTCAGCCCCCAACCTCTCTCTCTGAGATTGTTAGCCCCCAACATCTCTCACTGAGATGGATGGACCCCAAACTCTCTCACTGAGATGGACAGCCCCCAACCTCGCTCACTGAGATAGACAGCCCCAACCTCTCTCACTGAGATGGACAACCCCTATCCTCTCTCACTGAGATAGACAGCCCACCACCTAACTCAGTGAGATAGACAGCCCCCAAACTCTCTAACTGAGATAGACAGCCCCCAACCTCTCTCACTGAGATGGACAGCCCCCAAACTCTCTCACTGAGATGGACGACACCCAAACTCTCTCACTGAGATGGACAGCCCCAACTTCTCTCACTGAAATAGACAGCTCCCAACCTCTCTCACTGAGATAGGCAGCCCTCAACGTCTCTCACAGAGATAGACAGCCCCCAAACTCTCTCAGTGAGATGGACAGCCCCGAACCTCTCTCACTGAGATGGACAGACCCAACATCTCTCACAAGATAGAAAGCCCCAACCTCTCTCACTGAGATGGACAGCCCCCAACCTCTCTCACTGAGATGGACAGCCCCCAACCTCTCTCACTGAGATGGACAGCCCCCAACCTCTCTCACTGAGATCGTCAGCCCCCAACCTCTCTCTCTGAGATTGTTAGCCCCCAACATCTCTCACTGAGATGGATGGACCCCAAACTCTCTCACTGAGATGGACAGCCCCCAACCACTCTCACTGAGATGGACAGCCCCCAACCTCTCTCACTGAGATGGACAGCCCCCAACCTCTCTCACTGAAATGAATGGACACCAACCTCTCTCACTGAGATGGACAGCACCAAACTGTCTCACTGAGGTGGACAGTCCTCAACCTCTCTGAGATGGATGGCCAGCAACCTCTCTCACTGAGATAGACCGCTCCAACCACTCTCACTGAGCTGTACAGCCTCCAACCTCTCTCACTGAGATGGACAGCCCCCAAACACTCTCACTGAGGTAGTCAGACCCAACCTCTCTCACTGCGATGGACAGCCCCCAACCTCTCTCTCTGAGATGGACGGAGCCCAAACTCTCTCACTGTAATGGACAGCCCCCAACCTCTCTCAAGGAGATGGACAGACCCCAACCTGTCTCACTGAGGTCGTCATCCCCCAATCTCTCTCACTGCGATGGACAGCCCCCAACCTCTCTCTCTGAGATGGACGGACCCAAACTCTCTCACTGAAATGGACGGCCCCCAACTTCTCTCACTGAGATAGACAGCTCCCAACCTCTCTCACTGGGATGGAGGGACCCCAAATCTCTCTCATTGAGATGGACAGCCCCTATCCTCTCACTCTGAGATAGACAGCCCACCACCTAACTCACTGAGATAGACAGCCCCCAAACTCTCTAACTGAGATAGACAGCTCCCAACCTCTCTCACTGAGATAGACAGCACCAAACTGTCTCACTGAGGTGGACAGTCCTCAACCTCTCTAACTGAGATGGATGGCCAGCAACCTCTCTCACTGAGATAGACCGCTCCAACCACTCTCACTGAGCTGTACAGCCTCCAACCTCTCTCACTGAGATGGACAGCCCCCAAACACTCTCACTGAGATAGACAGCGCCAACCTCTCTCACTGAGGTAGACAGACTCCAACCTCTCTCACTGAGCTGGACGGACCCCAACCTCTCTCACTGAGATAGACAGCCCCCAACCTCTCTCACTGAGATGGACAGCCGCCAAACTCTCTCATTCAGATGGACGGCCCAAATCTCTCTAACTGAGATTGACAGCCCCAACCTCTCTCACTGAGATGGACAGCCCCCAACCTCTCTCACTGAGATGGACAGCCGCCAAACTCTCTCATTCAGATGGACGGCCCAAATCTCTCTAACTGAGATAGACAGCCCCAACCTCTCTCACTGAGATGGACAGCCCCCAACCTCTCTCACTGAGATAGACAGCCCCCAACCTCTCTTAATGGGATGGATGGACCCCAACCTCTCTCATTGAGATGGACTGCCCCAAACTCTCTCATGGAGATAGACAGCGCCAACCTCTCTCACTGAGATAGACAGCCCCAACCTCTCTCACTGAGATAGACAGCTGCCAAACTCTCTCATTCAGATGGACAGCCCAAATCTCTCTATCTGAGATAGACAGCACCCAAACCCTCTCACTGAGATGGACAGCCCCCAACCTCTCTCACTAAGATAGACGGACCCCAACCTCTCTCACAGAAATGGACGGACCCCATCCTCTCTCACTGAGATGAAAAGCCCCCAAACTCTCACACTGAGATGGACAGCCCCCAACCTCTCTCACTGAGATGGTGGCCCCCAACCTCTCTCACTGAGGTGGACAGCCCCCAAACTCTCTCACTGAGATGGACAGTCCTAAACCTCTCTCACTGAGATGGACAGCCCCCAACCTCTCTCACTGAGATGAAAAGCCCCCAACCTCTCTCACTGAGGTGGACAGCCCCCAAACTCTCTCACTGAGATGGATGGCCACCAACCTCTCTCACTTCAGATAGACAGCCCCAACCACTCTCACTGAGATCGACAGCCCCCAACCACTCTCACTGAGATCGACAGCCCCCAAGCTCTCTCACTGAGATCGACAGCCCCCAAGCTCTCTCACTGAGATAGACAACCACAACCTTTCTCTCTGAGATAGACAGCTCCCAACCTCTCTCACTGAGATGGACAGCCCCCAACCTCTCTCACTGAGATGGACAGCCCCCAAACTCTCTCACTGAGATAGACAGCCCCCAACCTCTCTCACTGAGATAGACAGCCCCAACCTCTCTCACTGAGATGGACAGCCCCCAACCTCTCTCACTGAGATGAACGGACACCAAGCTCTCTCACTGAAATGGACGGACCCCAACCTCTCTCACTGAGATGGACAACACCTATCCTCTCTCACTGAGATGGACAGCCCCCAACCTCTCTCACTGAGATGGACAGCCCCCAAACTCTCTCACTGAGATGGACGCCCCCAACCTCTCTCACTGAGATGGACAGCACCCAACCTCTCTCACTGAGATGGACGGCCCCCAACCTCTCTCACTGAGGTGGACAGCCCCCAAACTCTCTCACTGAGATGGACAGTCCTCAACCACTCTCACTGAAATGGATGGCCACCAACCTCCCTCACTGAGATAGACAGCCCCAACCACTCTGACTGAGATGGACAGCTCCCAACCTCTCTCCCTGAGATGGACTGCCCCCAACCTCTCTCACTGAGATGGACAGCACCAAACTGTCTCACTGAGGTGGACAGTCCTCAACCTCTCTAACTGAGATGGATGGCCAGCAACCTCTCTCACTGAGATAGACCGCTCCAACCACTCTCACTGAGCTGTACAGCCTCCAACCTCTCTCACTGAGATGGACAGCCCCCAAACTCTCTCACTGAGATAGACAGCGCCAACCTCTCTCACTGAGGTAGAAAGACTCCAACCTCTCTCACTGAGCTGGACGGACCCCAACCTCTCTCACTGAGATAGACAGCCCCCAACTTCTCTCACTGAGATGGACAGCCGCCAAACTCTCTCATTCAGATGGACGGCCCAAATCTCTCTAACTGAGATTGACAGCCCCAACCTCTCTCACTGAGATGGACAGCCCCCAACATCTCCCACTGAGATGGACAGCCCCCAACCTCTCTCACTGAGATGGACGGCCCCCCAAACCCTCTCACTGAGATGGACAGCCCCCAACCTCTCTCACTGAGATAGACAGCCCCAACCTCTCTCACTGAGATGGACAGCCCCCAACCTCTCTCACTGAGATAGACAGCCCCCAAACCCTCTCACTGAGATGGACATCTCCCACCCTCTCTCACTGAAATGGACGAACCCCATCCTCTCTCACTGTGATGGACAACCCCTAACCTCTCTCACTGAGATGAAAAGCCCCCAAACTCTCTCACTGAGATGGACAGCCCCCAACATCTCACACTGAGATGGACAGCCCCCAACCTCTCTCAATGAGATGGACGACCCCAACCTCTCTCACTGAGGTGGACAGCCCCCAAACTCTCTCACTGAGATGGACAGTCCTAAACCTCTCTCACTGAGATGGATGGCCACCAACCTCTCTCACTCAGATAGACAGCCACAACCACTCTCACTGAGATGGACAGCCCCCAACCTCTCTCACTGAGATGGACAGCCCCCAACCTCTCTCACTGAGATGGACAGCCCCCAACCTCTCTCACTGAGATGGACAGTCCCCAACCTCTCTCACTGAGATGGACAGCCCCCAACCTCTCTCACTGAGATGGACAGCCCCCAACCTCTCTCACTGAGATGGACAGCCCCCAACCTCTCTCACTGAGATGGACAGCCCCCAACCTCTCTCACTGAGATGGACAGCCCCCAACCTCTCTCACTGAGATGGACAGCCCCCAACCTCTCTCACTGAGATGGACAGCCCCCAACCTCTCTCACTGAGATAGACAGCCCCCAACATCTCTCACTGAGATGGTCAGCCCCCAAACACTCTCACTGAGATGGGCTGACCCCAAATTCTCTCACTGAGATGGACAACCCCTATCCTCTCTCACTGAGATGGACAGCCCCCAACCTCTCTCACTGAGATGAATGGACACCAACCTCTCTCACTGAGATGGACAGCACCAAACTGTCTCACTGAGGTGGACAGTCCTCAACCTCTCTGAGATGGATGGCCAGCAACCTCTCTCACTGAGATAGACCGCTCCAACCACTCTCACTGAGCTGTACAGCCTCCAACCTCTCTCACTGAGATGGACAGCCCCCAAACACTCTCACTGAGGTAGTCAGACCCAACCTCTCTCACTGCGATGGACAGCCCCCAACCTCTCTCTCTGAGATGGACGGAGCCCAAACTCTCTCACTGTAATGGACAGCCCCCAACCTCTCTCAAGGAGATGGACAGACCCCAACCTGTCTCACTGAGGTCGTCATCCCCCAATCTCTCTCACTGCGATGGACAGCCCCCAACCTCTCTCTCTGAGATGGACGGACCCAAACTCTCTCACTGAAATGGACGGCCCCCAACTTCTCTCACTGAGATAGACAGCTCCCAACCTCTCTCACTGGGATGGAGGGACCCCAAATCTCTCTCATTGAGATGGACAGCCCCTATCCTCTCTCACTGAGATAGACAGCCCACCACCTAACTCACTGAGATAGACAGCCCCCAAACTCTCTAACTGAGATAGACAGCCCCCAACCTCTCTCACTGAGATGGACAGCCCCCAAACTCTCTCACTGAGATGGACGACACCCAAACTCTCTCACTGAGATGGACAGCCCCAACTTCTCTCACTGAAATAGACAGCTCCCAACCTCTCTCACTGAGATAGACAGCCCCCAACCTCTCTCACTGAGATGGACGGACCCCAACCTCTCTCACTGAGATGGACGGGACCCAACCTCTCTCACTGAGATGGACAGCCCCCAACCTCTCTCACTGAGATGGACAGACCCAACATCTCTCACAAGATAGACAGCCCCAACCTCTCTCACTGAGATGGACAGCCCCCAACCTCTCTCACTGAGATGGACAGCCCCCAACCTCTCTCACTGAGATCGTCAGCCCCCAACCTCTCTCTCTGAGATTGTTAGCCCCCAACATCTCTCACTGAGATGGATGGACCCCAAACTCTCTCACTGAGATGGACAGCCCCCAACCTCGCTCACTGAGATAGACAGCCCCAACCTCTCTCACTGAGATGGACAACCCCTATCCTCTCTCACTGAGATAGACAGCCCACCACCTAACTCAGTGAGATAGACAGCCCCCAAACTCTCTAACTGAGATAGACAGCCCCCAACCTCTCTCACTGAGATGGACAGCCCCCAAACTCTCTCACTGAGATGGACGACACCCAAACTCTCTCACTGAGATGGACAGCCCCAACTTCTCTCACTGAAATAGACAGCTCCCAACCTCTCTCACTGAGATAGGCAGCCCTCAACGTCTCTCACAGAGATAGACAGCCCCCAAACTCTCTCAGTGAGATGGACAGCCCCGAACCTCTCTCACTGAGATGGACAGACCCAACATCTCTCACAAGATAGAAAGCCCCAACCTCTCTCACTGAGATGGACAGCCCCCAACCTCTCTCACTGAGATGGACAGCCCCCAACCTCTCTCACTGAGATGGACAGCCCCCAACCTCTCTCACTGAGATCGTCAGCCCCCAACCTCTCTCTCTGAGATTGTTAGCCCCCAACATCTCTCACTGAGATGGATGGACCCCAAACTCTCTCACTGAGATGGACAGCCCCCAACCACTCTCACTGAGATGGACAGCCCCCAACCTCTCTCACTGAGATGGACAGCCCCCAACCTCTCTCACTGAAATGAATGGACACCAACCTCTCTCACTGAGATGGACAGCACCAAACTGTCTCACTGAGGTGGACAGTCCTCAACCTCTCTGAGATGGATGGCCAGCAACCTCTCTCACTGAGATAGACCGCTCCAACCACTCTCACTGAGCTGTACAGCCTCCAACCTCTCTCACTGAGATGGACAGCCCCCAAACACTCTCACTGAGGTAGTCAGACCCAACCTCTCTCACTGCGATGGACAGCCCCCAACCTCTCTCTCTGAGATGGACGGAGCCCAAACTCTCTCACTGTAATGGACAGCCCCCAACCTCTCTCAAGGAGATGGACAGACCCCAACCTGTCTCACTGAGGTCGTCATCCCCCAATCTCTCTCACTGCGATGGACAGCCCCCAACCTCTCTCTCTGAGATGGACGGACCCAAACTCTCTCACTGAAATGGACGGCCCCCCAACTTCTCTCACTGAGATAGACAGCTCCCAACCTCTCTCACTGGGATGGAGGGACCCCAAATCTCTCTCATTGAGATGGACAGCCCCTATCCTCTCACTCTGAGATAGACAGCCCACCACCTAACTCACTGAGATAGACAGCCCCCAAACTCTCTAACTGAGATAGACAGCTCCCAACCTCTCTCACTGAGATAGACAGCACCAAACTGTCTCACTGAGGTGGACAGTCCTCAACCTCTCTAACTGAGATGGATGGCCAGCAACCTCTCTCACTGAGATAGACCGCTCCAACCACTCTCACTGAGCTGTACAGCCTCCAACCTCTCTCACTGAGATGGACAGCCCCCAAACACTCTCACTGAGATAGACAGCGCCAACCTCTCTCACTGAGGTAGACAGACTCCAACCTCTCTCACTGAGCTGGACGGACCCCAACCTCTCTCACTGAGATAGACAGCCCCCAACCTCTCTCACTGAGATGGACAGCCGCCAAACTCTCTCATTCAGATGGACGGCCCAAATCTCTCTAACTGAGATTGACAGCCCCAACCTCTCTCACTGAGATGGACAGCCCCCAACCTCTCTCACTGAGATGGACAGCCCGCCAAACTCTCTCATTCAGATGGACGGCCCAAATCTCTCTAACTGAGATAGACAGCCCCAACCTCTCTCACTGAGATGGACAGCCCCCAACCTCTCTCACTGAGATAGACAGCCCCCAACCTCTCTTTAATGGATGGATGGACCCCAACCTCTCTCATTGAGATGGACCTGCCCCAAACTCTCTCATGGAGATAGACAGCGCCAACCTCTCTCACTGAGATAGACAGCCCCAACCTCTCTCACTGAGATAGACAGCTGCCAAAACTCTCTCATTCAGATGGACGGCCAAATCTCTCTATCTGAGATAGACAGCACCCAAACCCTCTCACTGAGATGGACAGCCCCCAACCTCTCTCACTAAGATAGACGGACCCCAACCTCTCTCACAGAAATGGACGGACCCCATCCTCTCTCACTGAGATGAAAAGCCCCAAACTCTCACACTGAGATGGACAGCCCCCAACCTCTCTCACTGAGATGGTGGCCCCCAACCTCTCTCACTGAGGTGGACAGCCCCCAAACTCTCTCACTGAGATGGACAGTCCTAAACCTCTCTCACTGAGATGGACAGCCCCCAACCTCTCTCACTGAGATGAAAAGCCCCCAACCTCTCTCACTGAGGTGGACAGCCCCCAAACTCTCTCACTGAGATGGATGGCCACCAACCTCTCTCACTTCAGATAGACAGCCCCCAACCACTCTCACTGAGATCGACAGCCCCCAACCACTCTCACTGAGATCGACAGCCCCCAAGCTCTCTCACTGAGATCCGACAGCCCCCAAGCTCTCTCACTGAGATAGACAACCACAACCTTTCTCTCTGAGATAGACAGCTCCCAACCTCTCTCACTGAGATGGACAGCCCCCAACCCTCTCTCACTGAGATGGACAGCCCCCAAACTCTCTCACTGAGATAGACAGCCCCCAACCTCTCTCACTGAGATAGACAGCCCCAACCTCTCTCACTGAGATGGACAGCCCCCCAACCTCTCTCACTGAGATGAACGGACACCAAGCTCTCTCACTGAAATGGACGGACCCCAACCTCTCTCACTGAGATGGACAACACCTATCCTCTCTCACTGAGATGGACAGCCCCCAACCTCTCTCACTGAGATGGACAGCCCCCAAACTCTCTCACTGAGATGGACGCCCCCCAACCTCTCTCACTGAGATGGACAGCACCAACCTCTCTCACTGAGATGGACGGCCCCCAACCTCTCTCACTGAGGTGGACAGCCCCCAAACTCTCTCACTGAGATGGACAGTCCTCAACCACTCTCACTGAAATGGATGGCCACCAACCTCCCTCACTGAGATAGACAAGCCCCAACCACTCTGACTGAGATGGACAGCTCCCAACCTCTCTCCCTGAGATGGACTGCCCCCAACCTCTCTCACTGAGATGGACAGCACCAAACTGTCTCACTGAGGTGGACAGTCCTCAACCTCTCTAACTGAGATGGATGGCCAGCAACCTCTCTCACTGAGATAGACCGCTCCAACCACTCTCACTGAGCT